>JAHLJT010000631.1:123435508-123449494 GCA_031308135.1 Acheta domesticus | reverse complement strand
TGTCAGGTTAAATCCCCTTTTGAGGGAATGTGAATATAAACCGATAGGTGATGTTCCGTAAGAAATGAAAGGTGTCAAGTTTTCTTTTTAAGCTAAAATTTTAAACAAAATAATTTATTTCGTCCAAATTGTGAAATTCGTAAAACTACTATTTTCAGTTTTGTCGCGTTAATGGCGTGCATATTGCTGATTACATGGGTTGTTAGTGTACTCAGTCATCACTTTGCTTTTACTCTAAATAAGCTAGATACAGTGTGTTAATAATGATACATCCACAGAATATCTGGTGATTGACTTATTTTGTCATTACTGTGTAAGGATATTCTCAGCAGTCTTCTGACGGCCCATTACGTTTCATGTAACCCAAACGTTTCATGTAATGAGGTCGTAATGAGCTTTGTACGGAACCTTCATCATTATATAGAAGAGATCTGGACACTGCGGAAGGAGAATACGTCAAGGCACGGAGGACAGAAGCGGTTTTTGATAAGCGTGTGTATAGAAGAATGGAAAGAAAATCAGTTGGATGAGGGAGTGAGTGAAAATCTTTTGTGATAATGAAGTGTTGGAAAGAGTAATTTGCTGATAGGTAGAGGAAAATTAGAGATAAATGAAAGAACTGGCCACTACGTTCCAAAGAAGACTTAAGTAACTTATACACTTGACGACAAGAGAAGTTTGGACGATGAACAAAACGCCGATGAGAAAAATGCGTACAAACGCAAGAAATCTGTAGATGTACCGCGTAGAAAACCACCTTGAAAGGCGTGAGACGGGGAATCGTCTATCGTTACTTCCCGTACTTGGGAAGCTCCTACTTCTCTTCGTGTTTTCTGCCGCTTACGCAACGACCAACGTGTTGATGCCCCGCCATTACCGCGAATACATGTGACTCAAGTCCTATAAGAGTTTCATCTGTCACCGATGTCGAACACGTGGTGATATTGTGTTGGACCACAGAAGGGAAGTTGCCCCATGGCAATCGATGATAGCGGTGATTCAGCTGTCAATCAGAATTTGAGGGTATGCAAAATGGAAAGTATTTTTTCCACTACTCCATGTGGGCGTTTTATCGACCACCTTCTGCGCATATCTCTTTCCTCTCGGCCGCCAATGTCGCAGCCTGCTTCGCCAGTGCTGTCGCAATCGACGCATATCCTGTAGTGCCACACCATTGGAAACATCCTTTTAGGGGTTCCATTACTCCGATTTAATAGAACTTGTGACAGATCATCATCAGTCGCGAGCTTCAAAACCAAAACCAAAATAATCAAAATCGTAACGAAGCTCTCAGTTGGATAAAACGCGGTCAGCTTATCATCCGTCACAAGTCCCTCTATTTCAATCGAGATATATACAATGATTGAATTATTCGATCACATTTATTTTTGCGCGCTATTGGTCGTACGAGCCACTGTGTCGCCACGCGGAGGACGGCAATCCGGCGCGCCCGACGGGGAGTAATCGCTGACGACGACTGGACGCGTCTCTCCACCTCCCTCCCCTCCCCTTCGGCCTTCCGTGGGCGGGGCGAGGGGCGGTTGGGGGAGGGTGTGTGGGCGGATTGGCGACGCAACGTTGGCAGAACCTCAGCTCCGCTTATTCGCACGCACTTTCGCGATGTCCAGATTGTCAAGCTCAGCCGCGTCATTATAGCAATAGATTGATTTGGCTGCGCAGCCATGAATTTAGGACGGAAATAAGAAAGGACCTCACCAAATCCAGGAATTCAGATTTCGTAAGGATTTTGTGGAAATATTCGTTATAGATTCTATTATATTTTAAAACTTCCCAACCCACTATTATGTGAGAACAAAAGCAAAAATTAGATGTTAAAATACGATGTTAAAATTAGTATTAATTTATTGTGTGTTTGTCAAATTCCCTTGCACATTATTCCTTCCTTCTGTTATGTCTATTATCATCTAACGCATGAAATAAGGATTTTATGGTTGACCTCATATCAAATTTAGGACTCCCCTGAATGATTGCGTCTATTTTCAATAATAAAAGAATTTACCGCAAGCAGAAAATTTAAGGACGAATTTTACAAGCAAACACGTCGCTATAATTCATTATATTACAACTAATTTATCAGGCTCAATTTTTGTAAAATGATCATAACGTTCACTAGTATTCTGGGAATAATGGGTTTATAACTCCAGTGATCTAAAATCAAACCATTGAAGTTATCGCGGTGTAAACGTGCGATATATATATTCGTGTGAAACAAGATCGATGTGCTAAATAATACTGATTATATTTGTAAATTGCAACACGAAGAAGAAGAAAGAAAGAAAGAAAGAAAGACAGTGAGCAAAAGTTATTGGATACAGAGAGAGGGCAATACTCCATAATGTTCCGTACTGACATTAAAACTATGGATGTGATAACTCGAGAACATTTGTGTATCTTATTGGCATCCCTTTAGACTTACTTTGTGAAAAAATTAAATATAAAAATAAAATATTGAGTTAAGGAAAATGATTTTAAGGACTTGTGATTTCGAAGCACAGAAATATTTTTTTAAGTACATTGAAGGGAAAATTGACAACAGGTACTGATGTAGTAATAACTTCAGAGAGAGTGTGCATCTTTTGTATTCGAATTCAAGAAAACCGATGCCATGAAATAACGTGTCTAATTCTTGAAAGGTCATGAAAATCAAAACTTTTTATGATTTGTAATACAAGTAAATTGCCGGACTATGCATGCAACATATATAAATTTTGTATGTATTGTTCAAGATATATTTCAGTACAACGGCGGAGGAGTACAACGAAATCACAAATATGCAAAACGAACATGGAAAATAAGTCCTTTTCAAAGGACAGAGATCTATTTAATGTAAAAAATTCTAAAGGACTGAGGATTTATGGAATTATGTGTTGTGAAAATAGCTTATATGTTATTTTTCACAAGATTATAGTCGCAAATAGTTTCGTTATACTTCTGGCGATAGAACAGTTGATTGTTTTTGCATTAAAAAAAATACACCGCTGTGCAAAATTTTAGTGTGGATTTTCTCTTTAACCTTGTTACGTAACAATATTTGTTTCTCGTTCATTTCAGGTATGTCAAGGTCATAGCTAAATGGTGATTGCTTCAATCGCTGTACCAGTAGTCAACGTGATGTCGAAAATTAAACGTTTTTTGGGGTAAGTTGCAAATGTTATTGCATATAAAGTAACACGTATGTACTAGTTGTAAGCTTATATTTGTGAGTAACGAATTTTGATCAAGAACTCCTTAGATGAGCACCTTTGAAATTCTCTTGGGCAATCCAGTAATGTCAGAGTAAAAATAAATCAGATAGTGAGATGGAGATTGCATACGAAGTAAACGTTTATTTCTCATGTAAATAAAGCCATCTTTGTTCTCAGATTATCTTTACCACCTCCTATGATCTATAGATAAATAAGAGCTAAACTGAAAGATGTATTTACTATGTACTACATTTATTTATAAATTGTATAAATTTTCTCTAAGGTATGCAGAAAAAACTTGGTAATAAATATTTAAATTCATTTTTATCGTACTTTTATTAGTTTTATTTAACAACAACCATTAATAGCATATGAATAACTATATTCTCATTGAAAACATTAGTCTTATTTGAAATGAACTTGTTATTAGAAGGGAATGCTTTCTCGTGCAATATAAATGAATCTCGTGACATTAAATGTTGGTTTAGAAGTCACAATGTAATCATTGCAGTTTCTCCTTACATCATATGTTAGTTGGTAATATATTGAAACTTTATATTAATCAGCGGTATTAAAAAAAACTTTTTCAGTATCATTCAAGTATAGGAAGCTATCTATTTGTGGGCTCGTAATATTCAATATAACCTGTGACTTCTGTAGAATCATATTGAAAATAATTACCATCACATTTTTGTGCCACGTTTTGATCTGTGTACAAAGGGTACCTTCTATTGGGTATGCTCGCCGGAATCAATGACATGTCTACAACTGAGAATACTAAAACGTGCATCCAAGTAAAAATGACACCAATTTAATTGTATTCTTGTAGTATTCCAATACAGTAGGACAATAGAGTTTGAAAAGTCTATGAGAATTCTAAATATAGAAAATTCACTGTATGGAATACGCCTTGGAAATAAATTCAAAGTCCCTGTTGCTTTGGTGGTATCATTTTATCTCTGGATAGATGTATAAACACTCATTTGTGCCTTTGAGTGCAAAGATCACAGTTTGAAAAACATTGTCATTTGCACGGTGGTTCTCAATGAATGAAGCGTTTATCGTCTCCGGGAGGAAAGCCAAAAGATAGAGTACGCCAAGTTCCCTTTACGAAAACTGTTACAATCGCTTCCTTCTCACCGCACACTCAGATTCATAGCTCCGTCACAGTCTCTATTACAAAAGGGCGATCTTACAGGAGTCGTTCTCAACTTTATTATTTCCGGGCGACATCTACGACGCTCTGTCGGCGATTAGCTACCGGTTCCGAGCAGAGCCGGGCGACGAGTCTCCGCCGAACGATGCCCATCTTACAGCTGATGAGGTCTCGGCGTCGCAGTTGGGAAGTTGAACTCCATTTCCGGCGGAATTTCCGTAACTACATCACTTCAACACGTCTTTTTGCGGGGCCCGGGGTCGGGGGTTCCGCACTTTTGTCTCGCGGCGGGCGCGCGGGCGCCGGCGGCGTGGGGTGGCCCGCGGGAGCTATTGGGTTGGGAATGCGGACTGCGGTCGTTACATCCGCGGCGACTGTGGCGCCTCGCCGCGCCGCCCGCTCGTGTGTTCATTTGAGAGCCCCCGCGCGCCGCAGTGAGGCGGGTGACTAGAATAATGATAATGCGGCTCATCTCGTCATTTCAATTAAAGCGACGCGGATTTATGGTCAAGAACGAGTGTGCGCTTTATTATCGTGGAGTGGAAATTGTAACGCGCATGAGCGAACGTACTTAGGGATTTTAATTATTAAAGGCCACGTAATTTTGCGTAGCGGTTGTTGGTTGTTTTTTTTTGTGCGCACTCTCTTGTTCGCTTGTCAGCGACGCTCAATGAGAGAATTTCAACAGTGTTGCTGAAAGTCTGTATTGCAGATCATTACATTACTCATCCAGCGTGTGTTAATTAAGAAATCATGTGATGTAATTAAACGTTGCGGATGTGTTTGAGCGTTGCTACCTTGTTCTCTCCTTTGATGATAAGCGCCTGCCAGCTCGCGATCTTGTATAGTTTACAGCTTGTGCCTCGAGGCAACGGGAGTTAGGCGTATGATCGCATGTCTGCTTTAAGGCCGAAGATAATTAGCACCCGCATCCACTCCCCTTCTGCCGTGCGCAGAAGGCATGCGCTTGAGATGCTATGAGGCGTGCAGGCCGCCCGCTTCCCCGCCGGCCGACACCCGCGCGCCTAGCGGCGGCGACGCTCACCCTCCTTTCGCAGCCTCTCGCCTTCGGCCTCCACTATTCAATGTCAGAAAGTCTTTATTTTGCCCAAAACATCATGCATTACATTTAACATTGTGGGCAAAATAATTAGGGACCCCTAGAAAAAAGTGTTTGGGATCTACATCACCTTTGTACACAAAAACAAATTGTCAGCAGCGAGACGCAAGTCGCTCACTCAAATTAACACACAAGAATAACAAAACACAGTTTTCAAACATAATACTTCTGTGTACTTACAATATATCAAAACATTCTGATCATTCGTTACAATACTAACAAACTTGATATCAGAAAAAAATTATAATATTCCTGCTCAAGGGTACATCAAATGACAGTTTGTAAATTATACAAGCTTTTTCAAGAACAAAAAACAGACATGACACTGCACTTGGTTTTCATTTTTCCATACGAATACTTCCAGGTAACATTCGTTGTACCTACATGCTATGTTATGTATATTTTTCACTAGTGATGTTGGAATATGACTTCCTGGCGCAGCCAGTGATGTATCTAGATGAGGGACGTGCAGTGTAGGGTTAAGGTCGTATTTTAGGCCCAAGGTAAGACGGTATATCTTCAAAGTCTGTCACGTGACGTTTAATGCATAACGTCGCTACCTGAGCGTGGCGCAAAAACTCTCTATTACTCTGTTCCCTTTCTCTTTCATATGGAAGCTTTATTACATTTTATTTTTAATTTCTTGGTTGTTCGGCCGGAGTGCATGAAAATGTTTCAGAAGAAAGTTGAAGAGTTAAATAATCCAAAAGTTTACGCTCAAATTCATCTCGTATTAAGGTGACAGAGACGGTGAATGTTTTGTTAGGGAATCGATGATAGTGAAATGTGGCCTCTAAAGTGAAATACTGAGATAATGGGACCCGGTATGCTGGTTATAGATCACTGAAGAAAATGTTGAACGTAGATTAACTGACACGACCGATCGGAAAAATCTGAGACGAAGGATCCTGTTTCACTGCAATTTCATGTTGTGATTAAAATTCCAGGTTTCATTCATGGAATTATAAGGCTACTACGCTAACCACTGCGCATCGCCTCATTGTGTATATTGAGTTACATTTTCCTCTTACAATGCATCTCTTCGTTGTGTACAGTATCACATTCGTACTGTGGTACTATTCTATCAGACATAAGCAATTACGTCTTTTCTCTTTTACTTATCCTTTATTACCTTTTCACTCCCAACACATCCTCTTCCTAATTTTCATTAATTGCTTGTATTTCTTTTCGTTTCGGATGGCCAAACTGATTTTACATTATTGCAAAGAACTTTATTTTCTGCTTTTTTCATTGTGGCTAATCAGTATTTGCCTTACATTCTTGCGACTTGTTAATTTTTTTATTCAATCTGTACTAGCATTTCCACTATTCATTGTATAATACATTTCAATACATACGTAAATATACTGTGTGATTAAAAGTATCCGGGCACGGAGGCGGGTGGTGTTATGGTGTGATCTTGTTTTTCATGGAGAGGGCTTGCACTCCTTGTTGTTTTGCGTGGCTCTATCACGGCCCAGGCCTACGTTGATGTTTTAAACACCTTCTTGCTTCCCAACTGTTGAAGAGCAATGCGGGAATGGCGATTGCATCTGTCAACACGATCGAGTACCTGTTCATACTGCACGGCCTGTGGCGGAGTGGTTACACGACAATAACATCCCCCTAATGGACTGGCCTGCACAGAGTCCTGACTTGAATCCTACCTTTGGGATGTTTTTGGAACGCCGACTTCGTGCCAGGCCTCACCGACCTACATCGATACCTCTCCTCAGTGCAGCACTTCGTGAAGAATGGACTGCCATTCCCCAAGAAACCTTCCAGCAACTTATTGAAAATATGCCTGCGAGATTGGAAGCTGTCATCAAGGCTAAGGGTGGGCCAACATCCTATTGAATTCCAGCATTACCGATGGAGGACGCCACGAACGGATATGTCATTTTCAGCCACGTGTCCGGATACTTTTGATCACTTAATGATATATTTTTTTTTCCATATATGTATATCTTAGCCTTTTTTTCCTTAACTTGATTTACGTATGTAAGGGTTCTTCTTCTGGTCTTCTTCCACCATAGAATGTATCTTGCCGTCTTTTAGTTACCTGCATTTTGCCATGGTCTCCGCTACCTTGTTTTCCTCTCCCATCCTACACGCTACATTGCGAGCATCATCGCTCCAGCATCTCCGGCGTCTTCCCGCCGCCGCCGCCTCCTCCTCCTCCACCTTGCATTTTTTAAACTGCTTCTCCTCAGCGTCCTTCCGAGCCCCTCCGTGCAGCATACATTTTTTGCTTTGTTTGCAAAAGGAGGCTGCAAAAAACGGAGACAAAAGGCGAAAGAAACACGCTTTTGTACTCCGCCTTTGTCTGTAAATGTTTTGCTAGGGCCTCGCGCCGCCTTCCCCCTCCTCCTCCCCGCTCCGCCCGAGCGACGGCGGTGCGCAGCCCTACACCGACGCGGCCTGGCGGCGCCTGCCTTCGGGGCGATCCGAGGTTTCAAGAGAAGAGATGGGATTTATGGGACTTTCCGACGGTACAGAAATTGAACTTCATTGCTTGCGGGAAACTTTTAATGTTGTCACTCCTCGAGTCTGCTTTGGCGGAGTGAGTGTCGAGGAAAGGGCTCTCAGCTGTGTTTTCAGTGGCGCCCGACTAGTGGAGTAGTGTGTACGATCATGTGGACGGGAGTGGGAGTAGTTGTTTTGTCAAAAGTTTGCTCGAAATAAAGCGTAGTGATAGTTTTTTTTAGTTGAAAACTGCAGGGCACTTGTGTATGTGGTTTTCAACGGGTCTTGTTTTCTTGAATACACTATTCAATGGACGCTTCAAGATTTATTTGTCATCAACTTGAAATGTTTCTTTTTCCCCACTTTGGCTCAAACAACAACACGTTGTTTTCGGTTGCAATTGAACAATTCTGTAGGCTAAGAGTTGAATGAATGTGTTGAAACGAATCTCATTTCAATCTTACAAATCTCTGGACCAGAGAAACTAGTATTGAGCTCAGAGTTTGTGAACGTCTATAGAAAACAAATACCAAAGTAGTCTTATTCCTCGAAGTGCGTGGATTACTAGAGTTTGTGTTCTTGTTGTTCCGAGTATTGAAGAAAGGAAAAATGACCTTGTGAATGGGATTTTATGATGTTATATTGTTCGGGGTACGAACGGACTCATATGTGTTTTTTAGTAATTGTTGGAGGAATAAATGCATATGTGTTACCTATGCATTGATACCTATTACCTGATACCTGATACATTGATACCTGATTACATATGCTTGCACGATTGATATTCTTTTTAACTCTTTGCCCTGAAAGGAATCAATCTATGTGGGTCAAAGCGGATGCATCAATACAATATCGGCATTCGGAATATCGGTAGTTTAACCCGCAAGCTATTGTTCTCGAAAAAATAGCAATTAAAGAAAATAACAAGCAAAATCACGAGGTAATGAAAAACTGATCTCAATTATTCTACACTTACTGTGCCCCTGACTAAACGTATTTTGTTTTAGTAAAATAAACGTTTTCAAAACTAATGCCCGATATTTACTAAACACATACATTAATGTTACATGCTTATGCGAGAATTTTAGAGAGAACTGATTTTGACTCGCGCCATTCTTCTAAGCATTCTTTCGCTATTAGTGGACGAAGTTTAATCAACAAATTTGGGATGCACATCTGAGAAAATTTGAAAATATTGTTGAGGCTTCATTAAATTACCCCCAAAATCAAAATATCCATTTCACACCCGCAGGGCCTCGTGTTTATTCAGATCGATAGGAGAATATGAATTTTTGACAAAAATCATATGAATAGTTTAACAACTAACGTGATCTAGCCACAAGGACTTTGACCACAGTTTTGCCGTCAATTGATTTTTCGGTACAAGGACCCAAAAAAACATGGACTGCACATCGTGTTAGAGGAAATATTTACTAGGCGTAGGAACGAGAGGTATCCACTTTTTCCTTAAGAGAGCCCGACAATAAGAGGTTTTTATGTCGAAAATTAGCCGATTTCTGGCGCACCGTTACAATGCTTTTTCTTTACTACTTACGTAGGGGAGAGTAAAAACAGTTCCACGATTATGCGCAAACCCTCCCATTTGCGTGGCAGTCGTTGCCTTTCGCCCGCCGTGGCGCTGCTCGCGGGTGCCTTGGCGTTGTCCCGCGCGTCCGTGGACGTTCTCCGGAGCGACAGCCTTCGAGGCGCTGCATATTTCACCCGCGTGCAACTTCGCCTTCCGAGTACTTGGCATGTATTATTTGTTACATAACTCAATCACACGCGCAAGCGCAACTCACGCGTTTTAAAGTTTCAGCCTCGTAATGGCGTCGGGAGGCGAGGCGCCATGGAGCCGCAGTGGCGCCCCCGGAGCACGAGCGGACGGCCTGATGAACTATTAATTTTTGGCCGCGCGCGGTAATTGCTGCTCGGGAGCCGTGATGGGAGCATTGCTGTGTGAACTCTTTGCCGTCTTAAGCTGCGCTGCCGGAGCGTTGTGATTTATAGAGGGTGGTAGCGTCGCGGCGTTTGAGAATGGAGAGTTTTGAGAAAGAATTGTAGAGTTCTCTGACGTTTCAATTGGATCCTGTATAGTACACATTCTCTTACTGTGAATCACAGCTCCAAGATATTGTTTTTGAGATTAATTGCAGAAAAAAATAGTTTACACGCGATAATATAAAAATCTCATGTAAATATAAGAGAGAGGAAATAAAGGAGAAAGGATCAAATGGAGGAGATGAAAGTACAGGGAAAATTGACCGTGGACGTTCCGTGCCGTGGACGTGGCCCTGATTTCTCTGACACTGGAATGTCAAGAAAAGATTACATAGAGGACAGTTTTAACCCACGAGACAATTCATGTTTGCTATAGTTTTTTAAAGATTTAATTTGCAGTAGCTGAACCTAGAGATAATTTTCGGAACTCTCGTAAAAATGAAGAATATTTTAGTAATAATAAGATTAATAATAATGATGATAATAATAATGATAATAATTAATAATAATAATAATAATAATAATAAAATATCAGAAGAACGTTCCTGAGATGTATTGGTGATTAAGACTTGGAGGATTGAAATTGTCTAAAGAACAGGATTCATTCGTGTCTTTTTTCTTCGTGATCGACACCGAGTCTAGACTGCAGTGTTCTAATGAATGTTCCTGCACAGAGTGCAGAGAATTAAAAATTCGATATAAGTATAATAATAGTAGTAACAAGTAGTTATTTTTTTAGTGTTGCAAACAAATTATCTCTTTTGTACTTCCCGATGGTAATGTTAAATTGCTTTTGTACATGCATCTCGCAACTGTTGCCTGCTAGATTTAAAACATGGATTTTTTTATGCAAATTCGTCTCGTGATTCTTCAGCAATTAAGTGAAACATTCTTGATTCTTACGGTCTTATGGAAGGGTAACGCGTGTTTAATCTTTTCTTTAATGGCCCTTTTAAGATTCTCTTGCGGAAGTTTTTAGAGGGAAAAAGTTTCAGTGATGATGTTATTCCAACATCTCAAGTTCAACTCATTTGTGTTTTTATGAGATTTTTCTCGTAAAAATGTATGCGAATAATAATAATTAATTTTTACTACATAAATGTTTGTCTTTTATAGAAAAATTTCACATGTGAATAAACGAATATTTATGTACTTTGGAAACATTCTTTTCAGTTTTCCTTACATTAAAAAAGTGTAAATACATCCAAGATTAGGAACTATTTATGTTCATTCTTTTAATAGATTGCATTTCGTCTCTAAAACAATGTGTTAATATCCATTTCAATTTTGAAAATATTATCGTATTATTATTATTATTATTATTATTATTATTATTATTATTATTATTATTATTTGATGGAATATTTTAATAAAAGGAATGCAGGAATGTATTGCATTCCTTTTTACTTAAATTTCTTACATTTATTAATCTGATGCTGGCACAAAATATCCAGTAGTCATTAGTGGACGATTCTGTTAAGGTCTCGTCAAGAGAATGTATTTACATAAATCAAGAGCCTAGCGCATACCCAACGGAACTGCAGGTACACAAACGTCATTGAACAAAGAGCCCTAGGGCCACCAAGTTTCCTCACACGCCGAGTCGCTGCCAAAACGCTAATCAACTATCCAAAGCACTCCCGCTCTCTCGCAAAGCCCACAGCCGCCAGTGGCCGGCAAACCTCGAGCCGACAGCGGTCAAAGACTGCACCAAGACGCCTGGATCATCAGCGAGGGTGGAGCTGCGTGGGGGGAAGGGGGGGTCGGAGCGGTACGACCGCAGCGGTCAGCCGGTGCAAAACTCGCCGAGCACAAACTCCCGACTAATCAGATTCTCGCTCCCTCGCCCGCCGCCCAGCGCCCCGCGACCGGGACCGCTCCCGCCCCCCACCCCCGCCCCCCGCACCGCCCCCCCGCCCCCCGCCCCATGCCCCCTGGGGTCCCCGTCCCCCGCCCCCGCCCTCTGCCCCCGTCGCCACCCTACCCGCCGCCGCGTTCCGCCGTACAGTCGCTCACTCGGGCCACGGTGATTCCGACCGCCACCCTCACAATACTGGCAGTCAGCGTGAGGAACGACAAGAGTCGCTGATCAAAGTCGATGCTGAAAAAAAAATGCGGTGCAAAAAATTATAAAGACGCGACAATCAAACCTGTGAATAAGAATTCGTGTAATACCATTAGTCTTTTTCTGTTATTACAATTATTACATTGCAAGAATTTTGTTAACATTCATAATTTTCGGAACCATAAAATTAACCATTCAATTGGCTCCCGACACTATTTTAATGTTTTATGTGCCTGCACATTACTGACAACTGTCAATTTGTGTAACCTAAATATGATACTCGTACAAATGATACTGACTAATTTATTCGCTTCGTGATTGGCTCTGTAGGAAATTGGTGTATTTTTGTTCTGAAACGCCAATAATGAAAAAAACTGTTAGAGCGTTGAAAGTCCATTTACATTAATGTAACATTTTTGCCTGTGCGTTGGCAACATTTCGAGGTATGAATCTCCAATCTAGTTTTGTATTCTGCCTTAATCATTAATTGAAATTTAATAAAATCAACAAGAATGTGAATTCCTGATTGTCCCGGAGGTCGTGCTGATTGATTTCTTTACAGATAAAACGTGAGAGAACAATAAGCAATGCGACGAGAGTTGGTTGCGAATTGTGATTCATCACTAGATGTGTGCAAAAGAGCGACGACAGTCGATATATATTTCTTAATTATATTACTTGATAGTTTAATGGACGCAGCTACCATTGCTTAACATGTTCAACAAAATATTTCACTGAGACGTCGCGTAAGTTCTTCAACGTTGCGAGGCCGGGGCGCAGTTTTAACAATAAAGATAACAAAATTAGCGAGAGTTGGAATGGAATTGCCTTGTCTCGTTCGCTCAATGTTCCGAAACATTCCTTGCTGGAGCTAAATTATGAAAATCGCGCCATGTTTTTGCGGTTTGATGAAGAGTTTTATAGAAAATGTAACAGAGAGAAATCGCGAACGATTCGTCTCTGGTGTAATGTTCTGAATTGCTGATATGTTAGGTAATGTTATTAATTGCATTTGAGAATCATATTGCACGCATACACACGCTAAAATACAAAACCTGTGCTTGTCTCATTTATAGACATAGGAATGATGTTTCCGCAAATGAGGATCGTGTATTTCCTGACAACAACACAACAATCTGTTATTTTCCTTATGAAACTCATTCTATAATGTTCACGGTAGTGGTTTCAACAATGAGCGATTTGTGAAAATTTGTCAATGCAATAGAAAGTGAAATGAACATACAGAACCGACATGAAAATATGTGGAAGTTTAGTTTGCTCAAACATGTTTTGTTTTCATGCGCCTGAATAATTTTTAAAATCTCAATTATTATATGCACTATGTAATTATAACATTATATGCTTAATATAATTTATATTATACGTAGTCTACATATCATTGAGATCAAAGAAAAAAATTACAAACCTGTAATAAAATGAAGAACTTGCTCAAAACTTTCCAAAACTTAGCAGTTTCTAGAACTCAAAAAAGTTAAAATTCCATAAAGCAAATGAAGAGCCGAAGAACAGAGTTTAAACGAAATCGAGACATTACTTTGCATTTAACTTGGGACGACGCGGCCTTAGCACACTATATCATAGCCCACGTCCGGTCTCTTTTCAGTAATCTACACAAACAACAACGTTGTTACCGTGTAGTGTCATAAAATTACAAACTTTAGATTATGTGCTCAGAGAAAACGTAGGATTGATGAATGACGCTGCCCAAAACAATATAACTTGTGTTATTCTATAACGCACATCACTCCTCAGCATTATTTTCTAAGGGAGTTTGCAATATTATAATACTACTTGAACCTGCAAACGTTCTCCCAACGTTATCCCTACACCACCAGTCCAACAGGTTATTCGTACCTCGAGGCTTAAAAAAACAAGGTTTGAAAATGTGTCGTCATGCAGTTTTCGAAAATTGAGAGATTTTCATTAAAATTATATCCACAACTAAGTCAAA
>JAHLJT010000631.1:123406161-123434508 GCA_031308135.1 Acheta domesticus | reverse complement strand
CGCCTTTGGCGGCAAAGTGTTGTTATCAGCCTCTCTACATTATGACCACCTTATCAGTCCCATTCGTCTTTCGCCGATACACGCTTTCCATTTCGGCGTTTTATCGACCTCTTTCTGCGTATCTCTTTTCTCTCAGCCGCCAATGCCGCAGCCTGCTTCGCCAGCGCTGTCGCAATCGACGCATGTCCTGTAGTGCCACCATTGCAATATCCCTTTAGGTTTACAGTGGTCTGCCGAGCAATAGCTACTGTATGTCCATGTGTATGGCTCTTGAGCTTGTAAGGTTAAATCCCCTTTTGAGGGAATGTTAATATAACCGATAGGTGATGTTTCGTAAGAAATGAAAGGTGTCAAGTGTTCTTTTTAAGCTAAATTTAAACAAAATAATTTATTTCGTCCAAATTGTGAAATTCGTAAAACTACTATTTTCAGTTTTGTCGCGTTAATGGGCGTGCATATTGCTGATTACATGGGTTGTTAATGCAATCAGTCATCACTGCTTGTACTCTAAATAAGCTAGATACAGTGTGTTAATAATGATACATCCACAGAATATCTGGTGATTGACTTATTTGTCATTACTGTGTAAGGATATTCTCAGCAGTCTTCTGACGGGCCCATTAACAAACGTTTCATGTAAAGGGTCGTAATGAGCTTTGTACGGAACCTTCATCATTATACAGAAGAGATCTGGACACTGAGGAACGAGAATATGTCAAGTCACGGAGGACTGAAGCTGTTTTTGATAAGCGGATTTATAGAAGAATGGAAAGAAAATCAGTTGGCATGATGGAGTGAGTGAAAATCTTTTGTGATAAATGAAGTGTTGGAAAGAATAATTTGTTGATAGGTAGAGAAAATTAGAGATAAATGAAAGAACTGGCCACTACGTTCCAAAGAAGACTTAAGTAACTTATACACTTGACGACAAGAGAAGTATTGGACGATGAACAAAACCGCCGATGAGGAGAAAATGCGTACAAACGCAGAAATCTGTAGATGTGCCGCGACGGGGAATCGTCTATCGTAACTTCCCGTACTTGGGAAGCTCCTACTTCTCTTCGTGTTTTCTGCCGCTTATGCAACGGCCAAATTCCCCGCCATTACCGCGAATACATGTGACTCAAGTCCTATAAGAGTTTCATCTGTCACCGATGTCGAACACGTGGTGATATTGTGTTGGACCACAGAAGGGAAGTTGCCCCATGGCAATCGATGATAGCGGTGATTCAGCTGTCAATCAGAATTTGAGGGTATGCAAAATGGAAAGTATTTTTTCCACTACTCCATGTGGGCGTTTTATCGACCACCTTCTGCGTATCTCTTTCCTCTCGGCCGCCAATGTCGCAGCCTGCTTCGCCAGTGCTGTCGCAATCGACGCATATCCTGTAGTGCCACCATTGGAACATCCTTTTAGGGGTTCCATTACTCCGATTTAAATAGAACTTGTGACAGATCATCAGCAGGTCGCGAGCTTCAAAACCAAAACCAAAACAAAAAAAATCGTAACGAAGCTCTCAGTTGGATAAAACGCGGTCAGCTGATCATCCGTCACAAGTCCCTTTATTTCAATCGAGATATATACAATGATTGAATTATTCGATCACATTTGTTTTTGCGCGCTATTGGTCGTACGAGCCCACTGTGTCGCCACGCGGAGGACGGCAATCCGGCGCGCCCGACGGGGAGTAATCGCTGACGACGACTGGACGCGTCTCTCCACCTCCCTCCCCTCCCCTTCGGCCTTCCGTGGGCGGGGCGAGGGGCGATTGGGGGAGGGTGTGTGGGCGGATTGGCGACGCAACGCTGGCAGAACCTCAGCTCCACTTATTCGCACGCACTTTCGCGATGTCCAGATTGTCAAGCTCAGCCGCGTCATTATAGCAATAGATTGATTTGGCTGCGCAGCCATGAATTTCGGACGGAAATAAGAAAGGACCTCACCAAATCCAGGAATTCAGATTTCGTAAGGATTTTGTGGAAATATTCGTTATAGATTCTATTATATTTTAAAACTTCCCAACCCACTATTATGTGAGAACAAAAGCTAAAATTAGATGTTAAAATACGATGTTAAAATTAGTATTAATTTATTATGTGTTTGTCAAATTCCCTTGCACATTATTCCTTCCTTCTGTTACGTCTATTATCATCTAACGCATGAAATAAGGATTTTATGGTTGACCTCATATCAAATTTAGGACTCCCCTGAATGATTGCGTCTATTTTCAATAATAAAAGAATTTACCGCAAGCAGAAAATTTAAGGACGAATTTTACAAGCAAACACGTCGCTATAATTCATTATATTTTCAACTAATTTATCAGGCTCAATTTTTGTAAAATGACCATACGTTCACTAGTTTTCTGGGAAAAATGGGTTTATAACTCAGTGATCTAAAATCAAACCATTTGAAGTTATCGCGGTGTAAACGTGCGATATATATTCGTATGAAACAAGATCGATGTTGTAAATAAGACTGAGAATATTTGTGAATTGCAACACGAAAGAAAGAAAGACAGTGAGCAAAAGTTATTGGATACAGAGAGAGGGCAATACTCCATAATGTTCCGTACTGACATTAAAACTATGGATCTGATTACTCGAGAACATTTGTGTATCTTATTGGCATCCCTTTAGACATACTTTGTGAAAAAATAAAATATAAAAATAAAATATTGAGTTAAGGAAAATGATTTTAAAGGACTTGTGA
The DNA here is from genome assembly GCA_031308135.1 of Acheta domesticus. Lineage (NCBI taxonomy): Eukaryota > Metazoa > Arthropoda > Insecta > Orthoptera > Gryllidae > Acheta > Acheta domesticus. The sequence goes on along the minus strand of JAHLJT010000631.1, from coordinate 123,431,795 downwards.
TTTCGAAGTACAGAAATATTTTTTTAAGTACATTGAAGGGAAAATTGACAACAGGTACTGATGTAGTAATAACTTCAGAGAGAGTGTGCATCTTTTGTATTCGAATTCAAGGAAACCGATGCCATTGAAATAACATGTCTAATTCTTGAAAGGTCATGAAAATTAAAAATGTTTTATGATTTGTAATACAAGTAAATTGCCGGACTATGCATGCAACATATATAAATTTTGTATGAATTGTTCAAGATATATTTAAGTACAACGGCGGAGGAGTACAACGAAATCACAAATATGCAAAACGAACATGGAAAATAAGTCCTTTTCAAAGGACAGAGATCAATTTAATATAAAAAATTCTAAAGGACTGAGGATTTATGGAATTATGTGTTGTGAAAATAGCTTATATGTTATTTTCACAAGATTATAGTCGCAAATGTTTCATTATACTTCTGGCGATAGAAAAGTTGATTGTTTTTGCATTAAAAAAATACACCGCTGTGCAAAATTTTAGTGTGGACTTTCTCTTTATCTTGTTATGTAACAATATTTGTTTCTCGTTCATTTCAGGTATGTCAAGGTCATAGCTGAAATGGTGATTGCTTCAATCGCTGTACCAGTGGTCAACGTGATGTCGAAATTAAACGTTTTTGGGGTAAGTTGCAATGTTGTTATTGCAGATAAAGTACGAATGTTTGTTTTGTTAACACGTATGTACTAGTTGTAAGCTTATATTTGTGAGTAACGAATTTTGATCAAGAACTCCTTAGATGAGCACCTTTGGAATTCTCTTGAGCAATCCAGTAATGTCAGAGTTAAAATAAATCAGTTAGTGAGATGGAAATTGCATACGAAGTAAACGTTTATTTCTCATGTAATGAAGACATCCTTGTTCTCAGATTATCTTTACCACCTCCTATGATCTATAGATAAATAAGAGCTAAACTGAAAGATGTATTTACTATGTACTACATTTATTTATAAATTGTATAAATTTTCTCTAAGGTATGCAGAAAAGACTTGGTAATAAATATTTAAATTCATTTTATCGTACTTTTATTAGTTTTATTTAACAACAACCATTAATAGCATATGAATAACTATATTCTCATTGAAAACATTAATCTTGTTTGAAATGAACTTGTTATTAGAAGGGAATGCGTTCTCGTGCAATATAAATGAATCTCATGACATTAAATGTTGGTTTAGAAGTCACAATGTAATCATTGCAGTTTCTCCTTACATCATTTGTTAGTTGGTAATATATTGAAACTTTATATTAATCAGCGGTATTAAAAAAAACTTTTTCAGTATCATTCAAATATAGGAAGCTATCTATTTGTGGGCTTGTAATATTCAATATAACCTGTGACTTCCGTAGAATCATATTGAAAATAATTACCATCACATTTTTCTGCCACGTTTTGATCTGTGTACAAAGGGTACCTTCTATTGGGTATGCTCGCCGGAATCAATGACATGCCTACAACTGAGAATACTAAAAAGTGCATCCAAGTAAAAATGACACCAATTTAATTGCATTCTTGTAGTATTCCAAAACAGTAGGACAATAGAGTTTGAAAAGTCTATGAGAATTCTAAATATAGAAAATTCACTGTGTGGAATACGCCTTGGAAATAAATTTAAAGTCCCTGTTGCTTTGGTGGTATCATTTTATCTCTGGATAGATGTATAAACACTCATTTGTGCCTTTGAGTGCAAAGATCACAGTTTGAAAAACATTGTCATACGCATGATGGTTTTCAATGAATGAAGCGTTTATCGTCTCTGGGAGGAAAGTCAAAAGAGAGAGTACGCCAAATTCCCTTTACGAAGACTGTTACAATCGCTTCCTTCTCACCGCACACTCAGATTCACAGCTCCGTCACAGTCTCTATTACAAAAGGGCGATCTTACAGGAGTCGTTCTCAACTTTATTATTTCCGAGCGACATCTACGACGCTCTGTCGGCGATTAGCTACCGGTTCCGAGCAGAGCCGGGCGACGAGTCTCCGCCGAACGATGCCCATCTTACAGCTGAAGAGGTCTCGGCGTCGCAGTTGGGAAGTTGAACTCCATTTCCGGCGGAATTTCCGTAACTACATCACTTCAACACGTCTTTTTGCGGGGCCCGGGGTCGGGGGTTCCGCACTTTTGTCTCGCGGCGGGCGCGCGGGCGCCGGCGGCGTGGGGTGGCCCGCGGGAGCTATTCGGTCGGGAATGCGGACTGCGGTCGTTACATCCGCGGCGACTGTGGCGCCTCGCCGCGCCGCCCGCTCGTGTGTTCATTTGAGAGCCCCCGCGCGCCGCAGTGAGGCGGGTGACTAGAATAATGATAATGCGGCTCATCTCGTCATTTCAATTAAAGCGACGCGGATTTATGGTCAAGAACGAGTGTGCGCTTTATTATCGTGGTGTGGAAATTGTAACGCGCATGAGCGAACGTACTTAGGGGATTTTAATTATTAAAGGCCACGTAATTTTGCGTAGCGGTTGTTGGTTGTTTTTTTTGTGCGCACTCTCTTGTTCGCTTGTCAGCGACGCTCAATGAGAGAATTTCAACAGTGTTGCTGAAAGTCTGTATTGCAGTTCATTACATTACTCATCCAGAGTGTGTTAATTAAGAAATCATGTGATGTAATTAAACGTTGCGGATGTGTTTGAGCGTTGCTACCTTGTTCTCTCCTTTGATGATAAGCGCCTGCCAGCTCGCGATCTTGTATAGTTTACAGCTTGTGCCTCGAGGCAACGGGAGTTAGGCGTATGATCGCATGTCTGCTTTAAGGCCGAAGATAATTAGCACCCGCATCCACTCCCCTTCTGCCGTGCGCAGAAGGCATGCGCTTGAGATGCTATGAGGCGTGCAGGCCGCCCGCTTCCCCGCCGGCCGACACCCGCGCGCCTAGCGGCGGCGACGCTCACCCTCCTTTCGCAGCCTCTCGCCTTCGGCCTCCACTATTCAATGTCAGAAAGTCTTTATTTTGCCCAAAACATCATGCATTACATTTAACATTGTGGGCAAAATAATTAGGGACCCCTAGAAAAAAGTGTTTGGGATCTACATCACCTTTGTACACAAAAACAAATTGTCAGCAGCGAGACGCAAGTCGCTCACTCAAATTAACACACAAGAATAACAAAACACAGTTTTCAAACATAATACTTCTGTGTACTAACAAACTTGATATCAGAAAAAAATTATAATATTCCTGCTCAAGGATACATCAAATGACAGTTTGTAAATTATACAAGCTTTTTCAAGAACAAAAAACAGACATGACACTGCACTTGGTTTTCATTTTTCCATACGAATACTTCCAGGTAACATTCGTTGTACCTACATGCTATGTTATGTATATTTTTCACTAGTGATGTTGGAATATGACTTCCTGGCGCAGCCAGTGATGTATCTAGATGAGGGACGTGCAGTGTAGGGTTAAGGTCGTATTTTAGGCCCAAGGTAAGACGGTATATCTTCAAAGTCTGTCACGTGACGTTTAATGCATAACGTCGCTACCTGAGCGTGGCGCAAAAACTCTCTATTACTCTGTTCCCTTTCTCTTTCATATGGAAGCTTTATTACATTTTATTTTTAATTTCTTGGTTGTTCGGCCGGAGTGCATGAAAATGTTTCAGAAGAAAGTTGAAGAGTTAAATAATCCAAAAGTTTACGCTCAAATTCATCTCGTATTAAGGTGACAGAGACGGTGAATGTTTTGTTAGGGAATCGATGATAGTGAAATGTGGCCTCTAAGTGAAATACTGAGATAATGGGACCCGGTATGCTGGTTATAGATCACTGAAGAAAATGTTGAACGTAGATTAACTGACACGACCGATCGGAAAAATCTGAGACGAAGGATCCTGTTTCACTGCAATTTCATGTTGTGATTAAAATTCCAGGTTTCATTCATGGAATTATAAGGCTACTACGCTAACCACTGCGCATCGCCTCATTGTGTATTTTGAGTTACATTTTCCTCTTACAATGCATCTCTTCGTTGTGTACAGTATCACATTCGTACTGTGGTACTATTCTATCAGACATAAGCAATTACGTCTTTTCTCTTTTACTTATCCTTTATTACCTTTTCACTCCCAACACATCCTCTTCCTAATTTTCATTAATTGCTTATATTTCTTTTCGTTTCGGATGGCCAAACTGATTTTACATTATTGCAAAGAACTTTATTTTCTGCTTTTTTCATTGTGGCTAATCAGTATTTACCTTACATTCTTGCCACTTGTTAATTTTTTATTCAATCTGTACTAGCATTTCCACTATTCATTGTATAATACATTTCAATACATACGTAAATATACTGTGTGATTAAAAGTATCCGGACACGGAGGCGGTGGTGTTATGGTGTGATCTTGTTTTTCATGGAGAGGGCTTGCACTCCTTGTTGTTTTGCGTGGCTCTATCACGGCCCAGGCCTACGTTGATGTTTTAAACACCTTCTTGCTTCCCACTGTTGAAGAGCAATGCGGGAATGGCGATTGCATCTGTCAACACGATCGAGTACCTGTTCATACTGCACGGCCTGTGGCGGAGTGGTTACACGACAATAACATCCCCCTAATGGACTGGCCTGCACAGAGTCCTGACTTGAATCCTACCTTTGGGATGTTTTGGAACGCCGACTTCATGCCAGGCCTCACCGACCTACATCGATACCTCTCCTCAGTGCAGCACTTCGTGAAGAATGGACTGCCATTCCCCAAGAAACCTTCCAGCAACTTATTGAAAATATGCCTGCGAGATTGGAAGCTGTCATCAAGGCTAAGGGTGGGCCAACATCCTATTGAATTCCAGCATTACCGATGGAGGACGCCACGAACGGATATGTCATTTTCAGCCACGTGTCCGGATCCTTTTGATCACTTAATGATATATTTTTATTTCCATATATGTATATCTTAGCCTTTTTTTCCTTAACTTGATTTACGTATGTAAGGGTTCTTCTTCTGGTCTTCTTCCACCAATAGAATGTATCTTGCCGTCTTTTAGTTACCTGCATTTTGCCATGGTCTCCGCTACCTTTGTTTTCCTCTCCCATCCCTACACGCTACATTGCGAGCATCATCGCTCCAGCATCTCCGGCGTCTTCCCGCCGCCGCCGCCTCCTCCTCCTCCACCTTGCATTTTTAAACTGCTCTCCTCAGCGTCTTCCGAGCCCCTCCGTGCAGCATACATTTTTGCTTTGTTTGCAAAGGAGGCTGCAAAAAACGGAGACAAAAGGCGAAAGAAACACGCTTTTGTACTCCGCCTTTGTCTGTAAATGTTTTGCTAGGGCCTCGCGCCGCCTTCCCCCTCCTCCTCCCCCGCCCCGCCCGAGCGACGGCGGTGCGCAGCCCTACACCGGACGCGGCCTGGCGGCGCCTGCCTTCGGGGCGATCCGAGGTTTCAAGAGAAGAGATGGGATTTATGGGCACTTTCCGACGGTACAGAAATTGAACTTCATTGCTTGCGGGAAACTTTTAATGTTGTCACTCCTCGAGTCTGCTTTGGCGAAGTTGAGTGTCGAGGAAAGGGCTCTCAGCTGTGTTTTCAGTGGCGCCCGACTAGTGGAGTAGTGTGTACGATCATGTGGACGAGGAATGGGAGTAGTTGTTTTGTCAAAAGTTTGCTCGAAATAAAGCGTAGTGATAGTTTTTTTAGTTGAAAACTGCAGGGAACTTGTGTATGTGGTTTTCAACGGGTCTTGTTTTCTTGAATACACTATTCAATGGACGCTTCAAGATTTATTTGTCATCAACTTGAAATGTTTCTTTTTCCCCACTTTGCTCAAACAACAACACGTTGTTTTCGGTTGCAATTGAACAATTCTGTAGGCTAAGAGTTGAATGAATGTGTTGAAACGAATCTCATTTCAATCTTACAAATCTCTGGACCAGAGAAACTAGTATTGAGCTCAGAGTTTGTGAACGTCGATAGAAAACAAATACCAAAGTAGTCTTATTCCTCGAAGTGCCGTGGATTACTAGAGTTTGTGTTCTTGTTGTTCCGAGTATTGAAGAAAGGAAAATGACACTTGTGAATGGGATTTTATGATGTTATATTGTTCGGGGTACGAACGGACTCATATGTGTTTTTCTAGTAATTGTTGGAGGAATAAATGCATATGTGGTTACCTATGCATTGATACCTATTACCTGATACATTGATACCTGATTACCTATGCATTGCACGATTGATATTTCTTATTTAACTCTTTGCCTGAAAGGAATCATATCTAATGTGGGTCAAAGCGGATGCATCAATACAATATCGGCATTTCGGAATATCGGTAGTTTACCCGCAAGCTCTTGTTCTCGAAAAAATAGCAATTAAAGAAAATAAAACAAAATCACGAGGTAATGAAAAACTGATCTCAATTATTCTACACTTACTGTGCTCCAATGACTAAACGTATTTTGTTTTAGTAAAATAACGTTTCAAAACTAATGCCCTGATATTTACTAAACACCAGTGGCGTAGCGTGACTCACACGTTTGGGGATGCTCAACAATAACACACAAAATGTCACTATCAACTACTTCGTCTAACAGGCGAACGCAACACAAGGCAGATACACTGGGACTACTTCCACGATCTCGATTGCTTACGACGGTGTAGGCGCTTCCCACAAAATCCTCACAGCAGTCAGGGCTGCCGATGTCTTGAAAGCAAATTATACAATGGCTCAGCTTTAATTCTTATACGCGAATGGCAATAAGACCATTTGTTAATTTATACATTGCAGACTTAAATAATATGTAATCTATTTAAGAGATAATACAATTTCTTGGATATTAATTAAGAAAAAGTAGTCAGGCACTATTTCTACAGTTTGTACCCATGACCAAGCGGGGACTCCCGAGTGAGAGAGAGAAAGATAATTTACTGAACGCCTGAAGTGTGCTGCGCTCTCGTGCACAAACGAGCTTCTTTCCGCAGTAGACGCTAGCGTAAAGCAGTCGGGTTTCTCTGGGCCAGGGGTGAAGAGGGGAGAGGGGGACCTCGCCATCTGCGCATGCGTCATTGCTCGCCGCAATCTGGCGGCCGACGCTGAAGTATTTTAGCTTCCCACCAATCAGAGGCCAGCTTCAACAGCCCGCCGAATTCAATCATAGGAAATCAATTTTAAATTAATACAAAACGTGTTTCGCTCAACAGACCACTTGTAAGATTATCAATACAGTATTTAAGGTTCTTATATATGGGGATGCTCAGCATCTCAGCGTCCCCTGACGCTACGCCACTGCTAAACACATACATTAATGTTACATGCTTATGCGAGAATTTTAGAGAGAACTGATTTTGACTCGCGCCATTCTTCTAAGCATTCTTTCGCTATTAGTGGACGAAGTTTAATCAACAAATTTGGATGCACATCTGAGAAAATTTGAAAATATTGTTGAGGCTTCATTTAAATTACCCCCAAAAATCAAAATATCCATTTCACACCCGCAGGGCCTCGTGTTTATTCAGATCGATAGGAGAATATGAATTTTGGACAAAATCATATGAATAGTTTAACAACTAACGTTGATCATAGCCACAAGGACTTTGACCACAGTTTTGCCGTCAATTGATTTTTCGGTACAAGGACCCAAAAAAACATGGACTGCACATCGTGTTAGAGGAAATCATTTACTAGGCGTAGGAACGAGAGGTATCCACTTTTTCCTTAAGAGAGCCCGACAATAAGAGGTTTTTATGTCGAAAATTCGCCGATTTCTGGCGCACCGTTACAATGCTTTTTCTTTACTACTTACGTAGGGGAGAGTAAAAACAGTTCCCACGACTTATGCGCAAACCCTCCCATTTGCGTGGCAGTCGTTGCCTTTCGCCCGCCGTGGCGCTGCTCGCGGGTGCCTTGGCGTTGTCCCGCGCGTCCGTGGACGTTCTCCGGAGCGACAGCCTTCGAGGCGCTGCATATTTCACCCGCGTGCAACTTCGCCTTCCGAGTACTTGGCATGTATTATTTGGTTACATAACTCAAACACGCGCAAGCGCGCGCGCGCGCAAGCGCAACTCACGCGTTAAAGTTTCAGCCTCGTTAATGGCGTCGGGAGGCGAGGCGCCATGGAGCCGCAGTGGCGCCCCCGGAGCACGAGCGACGGCCTGATGAACTATTAATTTTTGGCCGCGCGCGGTAATTGCTGCTCGGGAGCCGTGATGGGAGCATTGCTGTGTGAACTCTTTGCCGTCTTAAGCTGCGCTGCCGGAGCGTTGTGATTTATAGAGGGTGGTAGCGTCGCGGCGTTGAGAATGGAGAGTTTTGAGAAAGAATTGTAGAGTTCTCTGAAGTTTCAATTGGATCCTGTATAGTACACATTCTCTTACTGTGAATCACAGCTCCAAGATATTGTTTTTGAGATTAATTGCAGAAAAAAATAGTTTACACGCGATAATATAAAAATCTCATGTAAATATAAGAGAGAGGAAATAAAGGAGAAAGGATCAAATGGAGGAGATGAAGTACAGGAAAACTGACCGTGGACGTTCCGTGCCGTGGACGTGGCCTGATTTCTCTGACACTGGAATGTCAAGAAAAGATTACATAGAGGACCGTTTTTAACCCACGAGACAATTCATGTTTGCTATAGTTTTTAAAGATTTAATTTGCAGTAGCTGAACCTAGAGATAATTTTCGGAACTCTCGTAAAAATGAAGAATATTTTAGTAATAATAAGATTAATAATAATAATAATAATGATAATAATAATGATAATAATAATAATAATAATAATAATAATAATAATAATAATAAAATATCAGAAGAACGTTCCTGAGATGTATTGGTGATTAAGACTTGGAGGATTGAAATTGTCTAAAGAACAGGATTCATTCGTGTCTTTTTTCTTCGTGATCGACACCGAGTCTAGACTGCAGTGTTCTAATGAATGTTCCTGCACAGAGTGCAGAGAATTAAAAATTCGATATAAGTATAATAATAGTAGTAACAGTAGTTATTTTTTTAGTGTTGCAAACAAATTATCTCTTTTGTACTTCCCGATGGTAATGTTAAATTGCTTTGTACATGCATCTCGCAACTGTTGCCTGCTAGATTTAAAACATGGATTTTTTTATGCAAATTCGTCTCGTGATTCTTCAGCAATTAAGTGAAACATTCTTGATTCTTACGGTCTTATGGAAGGGTAACGCGTGTTTAATCTTTTCTTTAATGGCCCTTTTAAGATTCTTGCGGAAGTTTTAGAGGGAAAAGTTTCAGTGATGATGTTATTCCAACATCTCAAGTTCAACTCATTTGTGTTTTTATGAGATTTTTCTCGTAAAAATGTATGCGAATAATAATAATTAATTTTTACTACATAAATGTTTGTCTTTTATAGAAAAATTTCACATGTGATAAACGAATATTTATGTACTTTGGAAACATTCTTTTCAGTTTTCCTTACATTAAAAAGTGTAAATACATCCAAGATTAGGAACTATTTATGTTCATTCTTTTAATAGATTGCATTTCGTCTCTAAACAATGTGTTAATATCCATTTCAATTTTGAAAATATTATCGTATTATTATTATTATTATTATTATTATTATTATTATTATTATTATTTGATGGAATATTTTAATAAAGGAATGCAGGAATGTATTGCATTCTTTTGACTTAAATTTCTTACATTTATTAATCTGATGCTGGCACAAAATATCCAGTAGTCATTAGTGGACGATTCTGTTAAGGTCTCGTCAAGAGAATGTATTTACATAAATCAAGAGCCTAGCGCATACCCAACGGAACTGCAGGTACACAACGTCATTGAACAAAGAGCCCTAGGGCCACCAAGTTTCCTCACACGCCGAGTCGCTGCCAAAACGCTAATCAACTATCCAAAGCACTCCCGCTCTCTCGCAAAGCCCACAGCTGCCAGTGGCCGGCAACCTCCAGCCGACAGCGGTCAAAGACTGCACCAAGACGCCTGGATCATCAGCGAGGGTGGAGCTGCGTGGGGGGAAGGGGGGGTCGAGCGGTACGACCGCGCGGTCAGCCGGTGCAAACTCGCCGAGCACAACTCCCGACTAATCAGATCTCGCTCCCTCGCCCGCCGCCCAGCGCCCCGCGACCGGACCGCTCCCGCCCCCACCCCCGCCCCCGCCCCTCCCCCGCCCCCGCCCCTGCCCCCGTCCCCGTCCCCGCCCCCGCCCCCGCCCTCGGCCCCCGTCGCCACCCGACCCGCCGCCGCGTCCGCCGTACAGTCGCTCACTCGGGCCACGGTGATTCCGACCGCCACCCTCACAATACTGGCAGTCAGCGTGAGGAACGACAAGAGTCGCTGATCAAAGTCGATGCTGAAAAAAAAAATGCGGTGCAAAAAATTATAAAGACGCGACAATCAAACCTGTGAATAAGAATTCGTGTAATACCATTAGTCTTTTTCTGTTATTACAATTATTACATTGCAAGAATTTTGTTAACATTCATAATTTTCGGAACCATAAAATTAACCATTCAATTGGCTCCCGACACTATTTTAATGTTTTATGTGCCTGCACATTACTGACAACTGTCAATTTGTGTAACCTAAATATGATACTCGTACAAATGATAATGACTAATTTATTCGCTTCGTGATTGGCTCTGTAGGAAATTGGTGTATTTTTGTTCTGAAACGCCAATAATGAAAAAAACTGTTAGAGCGTTGAAGTCCATTTACATTAATGGTAACATTTTTGCGTGTGCGTTGGCAACATTTCGAGGTATGAATCTCCAATCTAGTTTTGTATTCTGCCTTAATCATTAATTGAAATTTAATAAAACAACAAGAATGTGAATTCCTGATTGTCCCGGAGGTCGTGCTGATTGATTTCTTTACAGATAAAACGTGAGAGAACAATAAACAATGCGACGAGATTTGGTTGCGAATTGTGATTCATCCCTACATGTGTGCAAAAGAGCGACGACAGTCTGATATATATTCTTAATTATATTACTTGATAGTTTAATGGACGCAGCTACCATTGCTTAACATGTTCAACAAAATATTTCACTGAGACGTCGCGTAAGTTCTTCAACGTTGCGAGGCCGGGGCGCAGTTTTAACAATAAAGATAACAAAATTAGCGAGAGTTGGAATGGAATTGCCTTGTCTCGTTCGCTCAATGTTCCGAAACATTTCCCTTGCTGGAGCTAAATTATGAAATCGCGCCCATGTTTTTGCGGTTGAAGAGTTTTATAGAAAATGTAACAGAGAGAAATCGCGAACGATTCGTCTCTGGTGTAATGTTCTGAATTGCTGATATGTTAGGTACTGTTATTAATTGCATTTGAGAATCATATTGCACGCATACACACGCTAAAATACAAAACCTGTGCTTGTCTCATTTATAGACATAGGAATGATGTTTCCGCAAATGAGATCGTGTATTTCCTGACAACAACACAACAATCTGTTTTATTTTCCTTATGAAACTCATTCTATAATGTTCACGGTAGTGGTTTCAACAATGAGCGATTTGTGAAAATTTGTCAATGCAATAGAAAGTGAAATGAACATACAGAACCGACATGAAAATATGTGGAAGTTTAGTTTGCTCAAACATGTTTTGTTTTCATGCGCCTTGAATAATTTTTAAAATCTCAATATTATATTGCACTATGTAATTATAACATTATATGCTTAATATAATTTATATTATACGTAGTCTACATATCATTGAGATCAAAGAAAAAAATTACAAACCTGTAATAAAATGAAGAACTTGCTCAAAACTTTCCAAACTTAGCAGTTCTAGAACTCAAAAAGTTAAAATTCCCATAAAGCAAATTGAAGCGAAGAACAGAGTTAAACGAAATCGAGACATTACTTTGCATTTAACTTGGGACGAGGGCCTTAGCACACTATATCATAGCCCACGTCCGGTCTCTTTTCAGTAATCTACACAAACAACAACGTTTGTTACCGTGTATGTGTCATAAATTACAACTTTAGAATTATGTTGCTCAGAAGAAAACGTAGTTGATGAATGAGTGCCCAAAACAATATAACTTGTGCTTCTATAACGCACATACTCCTCTCGCATTATTTCTAAGGGAGTTTGCAATATTATAATACTACTTGAACCTGCAAACGTTCTCCCAACGTTATCCCTACACCACCAGTCCAACAGGTATTCGTACCTCGAGGCTTAAAAAACAAGGTTGAAAATGTGCGTCTGCAGTTTTCGAAAATTGAGAGATTTTCATTAAAATTATATCCACAACTAATTCAAAAGAACAGAGTTGATTAGAAAATCTTCAGTAATGTAATTGTTCACATTAATTGTGGGAAGACGCGAAAAAATTAAACTTTTGCAATTTTCAAAAATATTGAGTTCAATGGAAATGAGATCTGTGTCATGTTTATAACTGTAATTTGCTGTATTTGAGAAAAACGTTAATTCAAATATATGAATCCTTTTTTGGAATATTACGCATATTTGTTGAAGCCTGATATAAAGTACTCCCCCAAAAAACTTTTCAACTTAGCACAGAGCCTGGAGTTCGGCTACATCGATCGGGAGATGTCAATTTTGGAGAAAATCGTCTGAACGGTTTAGGTGCTCGTGTTGCCGACAGAGAGACGTTTTGCCGTAAACCAATTTTCCGGTGTCAAGGCATCATAAAAAGTTTATTCTGAGTACACATGTTAATTTACTAAGTTCAGGAACAAAATTTATCCCCTTTTTGATATCAAGGAAACACAATGCGAGTTTTTTCTGTCGAAAAAATTGTCACTTCCCGTTGCCGCGTAACACTTTTTCTTTCTACAAAAACGGAGTTGGCGAGGAAAGTAAAAACATCCTGAAGGAATGGAGAAAGTTCACAGATCGCCAGCCATTGACCTGCCTTCACCAGAAGCGCACAATGCTTTAGCAATCTCGGTTAAATTTACATATCGCTTTTGGGAATTCCAAACTTGCGGATATGTTTCGTTGCGTTGTAAGTTATGTTTCGTTATGTCGTATGTCTATTGAGATATAAAATTCACAAATGTGTGAAAAGGAAACGAAAATTTGAATCTATCATAATGTTACGTTGTCACATGAGGACGATGGGCGTTGATCATGGGTAAACTGGTTTAATCTAATGAAACAGTGCTTTTCAATTTATTTGACATCAAAATACGCCGTATTGAAAAACATTTTATTTTATGAACTTTTTTAGAATTTATTGGCATTAATTTCACACTTGAGAGTTCCAGAAATGAACACGGAATATTTGTTAGAAAAGAACTGGCGTTGCATGAATGAAAATCACATGATTTTGTGTCAAGTGTGTGTGCTTTATTCCATTTCATTTTAAAGTAAACCAAAATCACGCCCATACGTTATTCACTATTCTCAGATGCAATCAAATTTGCACAAGGTGATCGTGACTCAGTTAATTGAGAGTCTCTTGCATGCAATACACCTGTAAATCATATTACTTAATCTGACACAAATGAAAGATCTAGTTCCTATGTTTTGGTTCTGATTGGGAAGCCCTCAGACTACACACTGAAGTGGTCAAGAGGTCATTTGAAAGCCTTGGAATCGGTTCAAAGTGCAGAGTGGGTCTCCACCACCGCTAGACCTGTCGGGGAACAGGTGGGATCCCTTACAGTACCTAAATAATCCACAATTTATTACGGTGTGCAGGAATGAAGTGCGGCGGTGTTGTAAGGGTGCATAGGCGGACCAATCAGGGAAATCACGGAAAGGGGGTGTCTGGGCGAAACGGAAGGGATAAGCAGGAAGGGTGGGGCGATCTGTGGTGGCGCGAGAAGCGGAACGTAACGTAACGCAACGTGATGGGAACGGGAGAATGGTACAGGGGAACGGGAAGATTACTTTTAGTTTACCGTACAGATAGTGTTCATTTCTTTTCCTACTTAATGGATTATTGTGATACCCGGGTAAACGGAGTTGCTTAAGAAATCTTCAACAATTAAAGAATGTATATGTAATATCTGGTAATTCCTTTGCAGAATGGTTACCTTGAGTTTCCTTGTCTAGGCAGAATAAATTAACCGGGACGTGACCACAAGTACTGCCTTGAGGTACTCCGGTGCAGAGGTAACGCCCACCCTCTCATCTGCTCGTCGGCGCGTTCCCTTTAAGAGAGCGCGGCGGCGGGGCGGGGCGGTGTGGGGCGGGGCGGGCGCCTCGTCGCTGTGCATCGCCACCTCGCGTCACGTGCTGCGGCCTCGTCAGCCGGCGGCCACGTGCCTCGCGGCGGCGACCGCGACTGTACGCTGCCGCCGCGAGCGGGGCAGCGTGGGGCGGGCAGCGGGCTGGGCGGCGGCGGCGGCGGCGGCGGCGGGTCGCGCCTCGGCTGACCTCCCGCGGCCCGCCCGCATTCAAATCTGTTTAAGGGGGCGCGTCTACCACCACGGCCGCCGCCGCCGCCGCGTAACAAGATGAGGGCCTGCCCCGAGCCCGCTCTATTGATTTAAACGTTCCCTTCCCCACGCCGCAGTCCCCGACCCGGTCGCCGCCGGCTGTGTCTATCCTCTTCCCATCCCCACAGTCCGGCGTTTCCTCCCGCCCTCTCTTCTCTCCCTCACATCCCTTCTCCCTCCGCACGTGCACAGACCCCGTGGCGGTTACATTGGCCCCGGACCAAAACTTTTTTTTTTTTTACACGCTGCCCGTATGAGTGAAAACTTTGCTCTCCAATACTCCGGGCGCGCGCCCGGGGCGCGATGTGCGCGCCGCAAGCGGAGAACGAGAGAGTTGCTTTGCTCGTCCACGCTTTTGTTTTTTTTGTTTTTTTTATACGCGCAAATTTGTCCAGCAGTTTAATGTGCCGTGTACAGCTAGTATAAACACGACAAAAGGGGGACTTAGCGGAGAATAAAAGTGATTATGTGGGGAATAAAAGTGAAGTGAGCGGCGCGAGGCCCCGGAGCGGGCTGCGGCGGCGGAGGGGGCGTGGCCGAAGTTGTTTGTTGCCCGTCTGCTGAAGTCAGATTGAAGGTGCTCCTCCCATTTGAAGCGTGGCCATATAGCTAACCGGTCGCGGAATCTACAATGTGCGGGAACGAGAAGCGGGAATTTTGGGAGACGAGATATTTTTAAGAATGGAGAGGAAATAAGTCAATTTTAGTTGTATGGCATATTACTTTTCTTAGTTTGTACGTATTAATATTAAAGCGAGAAATCCGAACCTCTACTTTTTGTTTAAAATTTACTTCGATTCAAAATGAATAAAATAGGGCCTTCATGCAGATCTAGGAAACACTGGAAAATGACGAGAGAACTTCAATGGATGGTATTCTAAATGTGTTGTATATATTTCATTGTTATTATTATTATTATTATTATTATTACTATTATTATTATTATTATTATTATTATTACAAATGTTAATATTTGAGCCAACCTGGATGGCCGGGATGGCTAGAGCGTTTGCCGACTCAGCGCATCGATCTAATGGGCCTGCTGACCACAGTACGAGGAGCCTGCATGTGTGTGTCTAGTGTAAAGGTTAATGTGTCCCCATGAGGGATGTAGTGAGTACCCGGCTCGGATAGCCGAAATCCGCATCCTCTGTAGCTGGAAAAAGCCGCAGAAATGTCCGTGGTAAAATTTGAGATTAGGTAAACGAGAGGCTTCCTGACTAGGTCATTTCCAAAGAAATTAACAGGAAAAGAATCCAATCATGAAACTATCTTCGATGAAACCAAATTTCTCGCAATTCCTAAGAAAAATTATTAATGTTAAATGTATATATACTTTATATGCGATACTTAATTCTATAATTTACTTTTATATAATTATCATGATTAATATCTCTAACTGCATGAGCAAAATTGTACGACATTGTGAAGGCTGTAATAGTTCTTTCCATTCATTTTTAACTGGTGATGAATTTATGATGCATCATTGTCACTCTCGTGTGTTATATTCTCTTCTCCAGGTCATGAATCTTGATATATTTCAAACCAAAATATATTGCTTTTGTAAAATACCTGTTGCAGTCAAGACTACTTCGTCCGTGAATGGCGTTGTATTCCAATGAGCTGTAATCAAAATTTAATTAATCAATCTGATATTAATATCTGCTTACTTCTGACATTGTATATAGGATATACTTATATCGTGTGAACACGAAAGTTCGTTCACTTCATTGCCGGCATTTAGCAGCTGATGCTTGAGAAGGATGTTATTCGATATTCAGGCACGTGTAACAGGCATGTGTACTGAAGCGAAGTTCCTTAAATAGTGCAAAATTCGTAGCAACGAAATGTTGAACTGAACCCAGCACAAACTTTTTTTCCAAGGTATATTAAGGACTATGATTACCCGGCGTTATCCGTGTAATTATTTTTAATTATCCATTAAGCATTCCAGCCATTGAGGTGTATTTTATTATATATATATATATATATATATATATATATATATATATAACGTATATGTAATAACTGTTTACCACATATTATTACTCGGTTTCTCAAGTGAAAGTGCAATTTTCTGGAGCAATCTCTCCAATGGTTAAAAAAATATTTATATATGCATACATCCTTTTTTATGTAGTATTAAGAATGGTTGAACCGAGCAGAGTGTCTCAGTGCGTAACGCGCTGAATTCGCAATTGGGAGGTCCGGGTTCGATCCCCGGACCGGCCATCCTCACCGAGGTTTTCGTGGTTTCCCTTGGTCATAAGGCGAATGCTGAGGTGGTTCCAAAAGCCCACGAATACCTCCCACTATCTCACCTAACACCTCCCACCATCATCCTAGTCCTTTCACCCTTAATCATCACCCTATGCAATAATAATCACCATTGATGATCTTGTCACAGCTTGTCTAATTCTAGCAGAGACTGAATACTTGAAAAGACACGACAGGGTGTGTAGCTACCTCCACTGGCAGATCTGTACCGCCCTCGAAGTTCTAAACACATGCCCCAAGTGGTACAAACACTCGCCAAAACTGGTGACGTCTGTTGGACTGTGTACGACATTGTACGACTAAAAATTCAAACTGATCGCACAATAGCGGCAAACAAATCGTCGAATATTGTTATCCGAGATTTGTAGAAAAAATCGTATCTACTTGTAGACGATGCTGTGCCATGCGATCAAAACGTAACCAAGGAGGCAGAGAAACGTCTTAAATGCAAGAGTTTGGAAATCGAGATCAGCCGAATCTGGGGCGTAAAAGCACAGGTCTTACCGATAGTCATCGAAGCTCTGGGATTTATTCTGCAAAATCTGTGTAAGAACTTGGCGAAACTCCTAGGTAATGCAAAAGATTGGGAAGTGCAAGAAATTGCTTTATTTGGAACAGCTCATATTTGGCGCAAAGTATAGTAGACGCATCGATTTTAGTCCCTAGATCTACTCCTAAGGAAGCTGGTTACATTCCGGAGTAGACTTTATAATCAACCGACCCATAACATCTCTAGTCGTGAATTAGAGGAATAATAACAATAATGATAATAATAATAATATTATTATTATATCATCCTATCACCCCTTAATTGATTATTCAAGGCTAAAAAACTTGTCTCAACCAAGGGATACAGCCGAAAGGCTGATGAAAAAACGTGTTGCGTGATCAGTAGTGGCCCAAACGTGAATAATAATAATAAGAAGAAGAAGAAGAAGAAGAAGAAGAAAAAGAAAAAGAAGAAGAGGAAGAAGAAGAAGAATGGTTGAGGTGAATTTGTGCTGTAAAAAACAACAACAATGATGTTATAAAAAGATCATAACTTTTATATTGATGTGTTGATCTCCCGTTGCTATTAGTTATCCATCATAAAATAATTATTCTTTATTCACATTAAAAGAACATATTTATTCATAATCCATTGGAATACATTTCTGTCATGGCATTCCCTTTGTCCTCCATACATCAACAACACTATGGTTACCCATTTTACACGATACTATGGCTACTTGATACAACAAACAACAACAACAACAACAACAACAAAAATGATCGCCACTTACACATTCATTTGATGTTCTCGAGTTAATCAAGTAGCAAACGATGACTTGACAAAAAAAAGACCACAGAATGCGTTCACTAGCTAAAGAGTACACCTTACTCCCACATTGGATCTCAAGCGATATTCACAGAGCTTTAGCTGAGTTCAGGCCATTTTGTGTTGTATTACAATGAGCTGAAGAATATTTGAATGGAGATTACCAGTTTTGTTATAATGTGAATGGCATTCCAGTCGTTCATGTGGATCGGTTTAGGAAACATTCGGGTTAGGCATGTATTAATTCAATTTTGTATGAAAGACTGAAAGAAATGTTTTTATATTTGAACATCTGTTTCGTTGTTTTTTGAGTGATTGAATGCGGTGGATGTTTTCAATGTTACTGAAGATAACTAGAGTGGCGCGGCTTGTCAAATTGTCAAAATGTCAAATTGGTGTCATTTCAATGAAAAATATGGCTCTCTCGAATAAACTGTTATCAATGATGCAACATGAAAGCATGATATGAAAACGGGATATCATAACCATAGGCTGCCAGAGCACCTGTTACATTTTTCCGTTCCCTTACTGTAATGTAATTTAATAATTTTCCAAGAACGCTGAGGTAGTAAATTATTTGGAAAATTCCCGATAAACTCCCAGAAGTGCATCTCTTAGCGACGTTATTTCTCTAGTTTGTGCTCTCTTCTCCTCTTTACCTGACTCGGCGAACACAAAAGGAAGTAAGCTTAAATCGTGTATTTTGCTTCGTTTCCATTCAGCGCTCGTAGTACATGACAGGAACCAGAATTACTCCTTATTCATGAATTTTGTGTTTGTTGTTTTAATGAATATTCATTGTATGAGTCTGTGCTCAATCAATACGCAACTTCATTTAATTTTAATTAACATAACATAATGAACATGTGTAATGAATTTTTAAATTATTTTAAAATATTTTTGAAGTAAAATGAGTTTAAATGTCGGATAAACCGTATCTCTTTGTTGCTGTTTGGGCAAAATTCACCTTGAAAAACTATTGTGAAATCTCACCTCCTGAGCATATACTCACGTAGAATGTGAACCTGAAATACCTAGATGAAATTAGTTGTCGGGCTAATCACCAGAAAATATGCAGCTGGTTATGAAAAATTCATTGCGTATTTTAAGAGCCGCATTTTTAAATTATGAAAGAATGAAACGTAGTAGCGATGCTGACAGCGAGACTGCATCTCTTCTTCAGTCAAATAATAATTAATTTAAGCGCGTCTGTTAGCGTTTTGCAAACCTGCCTCGAAATTACTGTACGTGACACTTAAATTCAATTTGGTGCGCGTGTGCTGTCTAGTTTCGTATTTCCGTTCCACATGTGACACAGTGCAATAGCGGGTGACCACAATGTTCCATTGCGCGCCGTCACACAGGAACCGCTTCACGTCCAGGGGTCTCCAGATGTTAAGAGAGACAGTAGTGACACACATTAATGCGCGACACATGTATCCTTCGCTGTGATATACGACACTCACAACGAAATTGCTCGACCGTACGTTGGAGTTTTTGGGATATGATTTGGCGTATTTTACGCAGAAACATTAACGTTTCAGATATCCGATGCCAGTTTCTACAAAATGGGTCGTGTCTACTAGATCTGACCCCATTTAAATGTGATTCAACAAGTGCTTACACTCCAATTTTTTTTCTGATGTTTAAAGGTGGCTCCACACATTTGGTATTCCGTGGGTAGCGAGCGACTGCTCGCCGAATCCCGTGTGCTGATGAACATTCGCCCTACCCAAAGTTGTCGGTCTTTTGGACACATCAAAGGGAGCAAATGGTAGGGATTCTTTGGTATTTATTAGGGATACTTTCCTCATTCTCAAACACCCTTACAGCACTCAGACCCTTGCAACTTGCTACCTAGTAAATGTATCTGAATATTCGTTAGTGATGAGTGGGGTGATGGATTCATCACTTTATAGAGATGGGTTGCTTGGACACATGTTGTGAAAAAAAATCCTTGATTACAAATATTCATTTCATTTGAAAGCAATTTCCAAGGGAGATATTAGGCAAACGGTCAAAGAGTAGAAACAGGAAAGGCTTATATGAAATGTAGTACATATAATATTAGTAATTATTACTTTGCTACATTTTTGTATTCTGATATGTCTGTTTTGGAACATAAAAAGGTACAAATGTTTGAGCTCCTACACAGTTTTCATTTCTGTTAATTTCGTATGTTCTCTGCGTGCTCTTTTTTTCTCTTAATTCCGCAGTAAATTGAGGGATACGGTATAAATGGTAATGTTGCTAAATTCATCGTGTATGTGGAATATGACTCATACTGAGTAACAAAACATATGCAAAATTCTGTCATGTGATGTTTCCTTTACGCAACCCGAAATGTGTCACAGGCAACATCCAAGCAGAGTTGAAAGTTTGTTATTGTATCAACTGATGGCTGTCCTTTGTATTTTCGTATTCTCGAAAGTTCACGCAACTCTGAATACGCATTGTTAATTGGCAAAATGAAATTGTGTTAAATTAGTAAATAGTACTAATTAAGTTTTCATTAAATAAAGTGTAGTTCATATTTTTAAGGGTTTATAAAATATAAAATGAAAACAAAGAAACCTAATGGTGCTGCAAAAGAATACTTTCTCACATTATTTGTAATTTTTCGAATTTTCTACAATTTAGTCAGGAAAATGAGATCTACATCATTTACATGTCGTTTGTTCTATTTAAAGAAAAAGAAAAAAATTGAAACCATTGTGAAAAAATAATTCTTTAAAAACTGCCAATACTTTTTGCAAAATTACATGAATACTACTCATGTTTTCGAAAAATTTTACATGACCTAATTTTAAGAACTGTCTTTGAACAACAGATTTAATACGGAAAAGTTCTCCATCCCCAACACCGTAGTTATAGGAAAATGCCTAAATAATTTAGTACTTTTGTAACTTTGTAAAATTCACAGATTTCAACGAAAATGAGATCTGCGCCATTTTTTGCCCGAAGCAAACGTTCAGTCACAAAAGGCGTAAGGGCGTAGTGTGTCAAGTAAAATGGGGCCCGAAAACAAGATAAAATAAAATTAGAATATTAATAAACAAACTAAAGAAGAAACAAGTAGATTGAAATGGAACAATACATGAATGTTGAATGAGAGGAGAGAATTAAGGAAAACGAAAGGAAAGAATAAGGAAAGAGAAAAATTAATGATATTCAAACGAAACCTACACCAACGACTGTGATTTTACAGCTCTTTCTTTGAGTATATTTTGAAATGTAGAATAAACCTGTTTACCTTTTAATTAGAGTTATTCGGTTTTTCACGCAAATATTCGAAAATACAATTTAGTTTTCTCGTTATTAACATAGAACAGAACATGAAATATTACACATGTTTCTTTATCTTTCAAGTTTTTTTCAACATTCCGATGAATATGAGGAACTTTAATTACTGTTTAACAAGAATAACATCTTTTACTGATAAATGATGAACAAACAGAAATGAACGTCAAAAACTTTCTGTTACATAGGAGTGCACTCATAACACTGGTATTATTCATCAGGATCAATTTCCTCTAAATCTGGATCTATACATTGAATGCTTTCGGTGCAGCAACCAGACTTCTTCTTTGGGTGGGGGGATGGAGGTCTAGGTGCAAATTGCGGCCAAACTTGATTTTATGAATTTCGCGTGTTATTGAAAGAACATATGGTGAGTGAATTATGGACGGTATTGAATGCATTGTTTATAATGTTTGGATAATTTATTTAACTTCATATGAAGTTCATTGATTCAAAATTTACATTTAATGAGTCCTTTCTCTAAAGTTAGCCGTTCTGGAAGAAGGACTTTCTGTCTCTGACGGTGTGTGCATCTTGTGAATACGAGTGTTTGTGAAAAATCTATCATCACTGCGATATATACCAGGATAGTGAAATTTTGGAAATAAAATAATTTTTTCTGTGAAAAACGTGTCCAAACAATAGTACTTGTTGCAAAGTGCTGTAGAGCAATCAAGTTCTTTTCTACTTTGAAAGCAAGTTCTTTTGTATTTTGTAAGAATTCTATTACCGTCGACACACACTTTGACTCATTGATGCCATATTTTCTTAAGTAAGACTTTTCCAAGTGTCTGATCTGCAGTGTTTCTCAATAGGGTATCTGCGTTTTCCTGTGTCATTATCTGCATTTTCATCGTCGTCTAATCAATTTGCAGAACTGGATCCCTCGGGAATCTCCTTTCTCTTGGTCGTAATATACACCCACCTCCTAACTTACTATGTTTCTCTCCTCACTATTGGCCCCATTGTATCAAAAGGTTAAAATATCCACACAGATAAGCATACTCTGCTTGTATTCAAGAAAGATTTGTTCATGTTAAGCGTACTCTGAGTTAGTCACGACCTCTTCAACAAAAATATTTTCGTAAATAATCTGATAACTATATTAATATATTTCTCTCCTGCAATTATTTCAACTAATCTTCTAGCGTGAAAAAAAGAGACAAGTCGACTTATTTGATTTTAATCAATGATCTCAAATCATGTATACAGCTCGAATAACTAGACACCTTGACTTGTTAGGGTTTCTGATTTTAAGAAATTTACGTGATGTTGGAAAATACACGTGTCTATTACTCATCAACCAGAAGGAATTAAACATGTCTGATATTCACAAATGTAGAGAATCTTTAAGAAAATTCAGGAGTATAATTATCTCATTTTCAGAAAAACGTCAAGTTATCAACTTATTCACAGGGGTTAAAATTTTTTGTTTGAATAATATTAAATTAAACACTAATGCTTTGAAAATATTAAAAGAAACAAAATACAATGTGAATTGATAGGATTTTCTTTATATTTCAGCATCGAATTTTTTTTTGGGGGGGGGGGAGAGATCGGTGAAAGTAAAAATAGGGGGCCCTTAATGTTGATAAAACGGCTCTGGGTTCGTGAGCGTTGCAGGGGCGACCCTACCTGGCTGGACCACTGGTAGTTGGCTTTAACCCACCCTAAAGCGTTTTTGAAAAGTACCTGGCACTGTATGTTTTTTGTCGGTCTTGCCATCAATTCGGACGCAGCTTAAATTGTGTAAAATTCCGATTGTGTAAAATGGTTCATAAATAAAACGGATTCACGGCGTTTCAGCGACATTCTACGGCTTTCACTGTTTGTCTTTAACCCATTTATAATGGGTTGCCCCTTAAGTCAAAGACTCCAGGTCCATAAGAATGGTTGGCCTGGACGAAACGGAACATCTTATTCATAGCAGTTCCGAGAGTTGGACTAGAGCATATTAAATGTCAACAACCTTCCATACATACGAATTACATAAATTTACTTACTCAAACCCTTTTCAGAGATTTACTTACATTATTTGTTGTATTTAATTAATACAATATTTGTATAAAATATTAGAAGATGTAATTTCTTTTTCACACCTTATTGTATGTGACATATGCAATCTAATGTTAAACTTAAGAGAAAAATTGTGAACATTTGACGGCGATGATTGGTTTAAGATACAAGATGCCGAAGAAAATGTAATTATTACTACTTTTTGTTTAGTAGTACAGGGTGCAGAAATATGCAAGTATATTTTAATAATCGTTTAATTTATAGTTGTCTCTTATAGAAATTTTACAGTCAAAAGAAGTATAAATAAAAATACGCCGTTCTCCAGACCTTCAAAATATCTTTAAAATCTACTGTAGGTATTTGATTTGTAATATAGAATTTGCAATATACAGTTCAACACTTTAAAAAATATATACCTTAATAAATATTTCCTTGGTCACGAACGTTGTATGTTTAGTACACTTTATTTGTATCCATAATGGCGATGAAATACAAATATATGCTTTAATTTTAATTATTTTAATGACTTATGTAGTAGCACACACAACTCTTAATCACAACTTTTGGTTTTTCCAAGAAATACTTTCCGACGTGCTAATTCAGAAAATAAACACTTCTATATTTTCCCGGAATTATTGGAGACCGTGTACTACATGAGTGTGGTTTCCAACCTGCTACACAGTCGTGAATTTGATATACCTCGAGTCTGTTAAACAAGCAACGCTTTTGTTTCGGAACGGAACGCAACCCAAGCTTGCGCGCCGCAGCCAAATACACTGCAAGCGAGCAAGCCTCAGGTGAGCTGTAGGGAGCGGTTGCTCTTGCGCCTTTTACGTAGACGCGGTATTTTCAGTCTTCACGCTACTGTCCGTTGGCGCGTACTTGCAAGTTGTGCTATAAGTTAGGGCCTGTAGTTTTGTTCTTACTTTCTTGCCAACTGCTTACGCAGTATAGAAAAAGTTATGTAATACTGCGAGAAAAAAGCGAATTTTCGACTCTTATTGCCGTGCCCTGGTAACGAAAAAGTGGATAAATCTTGTTTTTGTATGTAGTTAATTATTTCCTCTAACTCATTGTGGTGTCAGAATCCTCGTTTGGTGGGACATTGATACCGAAAAATCGATTGACGGCAAAACGACGGTGTGTCCGTCCGTCCATCTGCGAACGACTAGACCGACGACTTAATCGAACGGTACGACAAAATCGTAAGCAGGGTGTTCACCAAAATTAATATTTCCCGGTAGATGAACTGGAGGCCATCTGAGTTTAAAACGGATATTTTGATTTTGGGGGTACTTTTCATGAAGCCTCAACATTTTCAATTTTTTTTCAAAATGACTTTAAATTTTTTCTTTAATTTTTCCTCTGATAGAGAAAAAGATACATAAAGAAAATGGCGTAGAAAGTGGCACAAAGAAAATTGCGTAGGTAGCATTTTCTTTCACTCCCTGAATTTTTTGAAAATGGCAAATGTACAAATTTTTCGAGTCGTCATATTTTCGAAAAATGGAACATTATTTGAAGCGCTGTTTTTGATGAACAGGTTTCATTAAGGAAAATTTTAATGATCATTATTGTAGTTATAAGCAGAAAAAATCCCAACTTTTATACATTTTGAAAACGCAGAGTTAACAGTGAAAATCAAACGTTTGTTATCTTTAGAAGTGTATTTAAATATATTCGTACTAAAAATTAAATAAAATAATTTGGAGACATTTTTGAGGAAATTTTAGAATGTTCCGGGGTTTCATAGAAAGTATCCCCAAAATTTAATGAATGTTTCCCAAAGTCGCCAAGCATTGAGTCTGTAGAAAATTCGCTTTTTTTGCTATGGCATTACATAACATTCTGACTCTCTCTCCCCTCTCATCTCTCCTCCTCTCTTCCTCTCTTCTCTCTCTCTCTCTCTCTCTCTATCTCTCTCCTCAATTTTTTCGGTTTTCCTAAGTTGGATTTGAATATTACTTTCAGAATATGAAAGAAGAGTAAAACCTCGTCCAATATGGAAATTTTCGTTTTAAAAATTGGAGCCCTTTTTAAGAAATTATCGCTTGAAGGCTTAATGTAAACGCGAAATTTAGAGCTTCCTGATATAAATATTTTGAATTTTGGACAAACTCTTATTAGAAGTCATTTGAAGCATTTCCACACAAATGTAGTACTGGTTACAAATCGCTGCATATATAACGGCGCGTGCGAAATTTAAAAAAAAATACATTTGTGTATATTGGAAAAAATAAAAGAAACACCAAAATGATTTTTAACCATCTTAAGCAGTGCAATTCGCACTATCCGCACGAAAAGGTTTAAAAATTGGTGCCGTTTGTGAGAAATGGCGTATGAGCGTTTCTGAAA
>JAHLJT010000631.1:123363378-123405161 GCA_031308135.1 Acheta domesticus | reverse complement strand
GACTTATGCGCAAACCCTCCCATTTGGCGTGGCAGAGTCGTTGCCTTTCGCCCACCGTGGCGCTGCTCGCGGGTTGCCTGGCGTTGTCCCGCGCTCCGTGGAGTTCTCCGGACGCGACAGCATTCGAGGCGCGCGCTGCATATTTCACCCCGTGCAACTTCGCCTTCCGAAGGACTGCATGTATGATTTTGGTTACATAACTCACACACGCGCAAGCGCACTCACGCTTTTAAAAGTTTCAGACTCGTTAATGGCGTCGGGAGGCGAGGCGCCATGGAGCCGCAAGTGGCGCCCCCGGAGCACAGAGCGACGCCGAGAACTAGAATTTTCGCCGCGCGCGGTGTAATTGATGCCGGGAGCCCGTGATGGGAAGCAGGGCTGTTGTGAACTCTTTGCCGTCTTAAGCTGCGCGCCGGAAGCGTTGTGATTTATTAGAGGGTGGTTAGCGTCGCGGCGTTGAGAGTGGATGAGTTTGAGAAAGAATTCGTAGAAGCGTCTCTGAAAGTTTTCAATTGGATCCTGTATAGTACACATTCTCTTACTGTGAATCACAGCTCCAGATATGTTTTTGAGATTATTGCAGAAAAAAATATGTTACACGCGAGATATATAAAAATCTCATGTAAATATAAGACAGAGGAAATAAAGGAGAAAGGATCAAATGGAGGGAGATGAGTACAGGAAAATGGACCGTGGGACGTTCCGTGCCGTGGACGTGGCCTGATTTCTCTGACACTGGAATGTCAAGAAAAGATTACATAGAGGACAGTTTTTAACCCACGAGACAATTCATGTTTGCTATAGTTTTTAAAGATTTAATTTGCAGTAGCTGAACTAGAGATAATTTTCGGAACTCTCGTAAAAATGAAGAATATTTTAGTAATAATAAGAATATAATAATAATGATGATAATATAATAATAATAATAATAATAATAATAATAATAATAATAAAATATCAGAAGAACGTTCCTGAGATGTATTGGTGATTAAGACTTGGAGGATTGAAATTGTCTAAAGAACAGGATTCATTCGTGTCTTTTTTCTTCGTGATCGACACCGAGTCTAGACTGCAGTGTTCTAATGAATGTTCCTGCACAGAGTGCAGAGAATTAAAAATTCGATATAAGTATAATAATAGTAGTAACAGTAGTTATTTTTTTAGTGTTGCAAACAAATTATCTCTTTTGTACTTCCCGATGGTAATGTTAAATTGCTTTGTACATGCATCTCGCAACTGTTGCCTGCTAGATTTAAAACATGGATTTTTTTATGCAAATTCGTCTCGTGATTCTTCAGCAATTAAGTGAAACATTCTTGATTCTTACGGTCTTATGGAAGGGTAACGCGTGTTTAATCTTTTCTTTAATGGCCCTTTAAGATTCTTGCGGAAGTTTTAGAGGGAAAAGTTTCAGTGATGATGTTATTCCAACATCTCAAGTTCAACTCATTTGTGTTTTTATGAGATTTTTCTCGTAAAAATGTATGCGAATAATAATAATTAATTTTTACTACATAAATGTTTGTCTTTTATAGAAAAATTTCACATGTGATAAACGAATATTTATGTACTTTGGAAACATTCTTTTCAGTTTTCCTTACATTAAAAAGTGTAAATACATCCAAGATTAGGAACTATTTATGTTCATTCTTTTAATAGATTGCATTTCGTCTCTAAACAATGTGTTAATATCCATTTCAATTTTGAAAATATTATCGTATTATTATTATATTATTATTATTTTATTATTATTATTATTATTATTATTATTTGATGGAATATTTTAAAAAAGGAATGCAGGAATGTATTGCATTCCTTTTTACTTAAATTTCTTACATTTATTAATCTGATGCTGGCACAAAATATCCAGTAGTCATTAGTGGACGATTCTGTTAAGGTCTCGTCAAGAGAATGTATTTACATAAATCAAGAGCCTAGCGCATACCCAACGGAACTGCAGGTACACAACGTCATTGAACAAAGAGCCCTAGGGCCACCAAGTTTCCTCACACGCCGAGTCGCTGCCAAAACGCTAATCAACTATTCCAAGCACTCCCGCTCTCTCGCAAAGCCCACAGCCGCCAGTGGCCGGCAACCTCGAGCCGACAGCGGTCAAAGACTGCACCAAGACGCCTGGATCATCAGCGAGGGTGGAGCTGCGTGGGGGGAAGGGGGGGTCGAGCGGTACGACCGCGCGGTCAGCCGGTGCAAACTCGCCGAGCACAACTCCCGACTAATCAGATCTCGCTCCCTCGCCCGCCGCCCAGCGCCCCGCGACCGGACCGCTCCCGCCCCCACCCCGCCCCCGCCCCCGCCCCCGCCCCCGCCCCTGCCCCCGTCCCCGTCCCCGCCCCCGCCCTCTGCCCCCGTCGCCACCCTACCCGCCGCCGCGTCCGCCGTACAGTCGCTCACTCGGGCCACGGTGATTCCGACCGCCACCCTCACAATACTGGCAGTCAGCTGTGAGGAACGACAAGAGTCGCTGATCAAAGTCGATGCTGAAAAAAAAATGCGGTGCAAAAAATTATAAAGACGCGACAATCAAACCTGTGAATAAGAATTCGTGTAATACCATTAGTCTTTTTCTGTTATTACAATTATTACATTGCAAGAATTTTGTTAACATTCATAATTTTCGGAACCATAAAATTAACCATTCAATTGGCTCCCGACACTATTTTAATGTTTTCTGTGCCTGCACATTACTGACAACTGTCAATTTGTGAAACCTAAATATGATTCTCGTAAAAATGATACTGACTAATTTATTCGCTTCGTGATTGGCTCTGTAGGAAATTTGGTGTATTTTTGTTCTGAAACGCCAATAATGAAAAAACTGTTAGAGCGTTGAAATCCATTTACATTAATAGTAACATTTTTGCCTGTGCGTTGGCAACATTTCGAGGTATGAATCGCCAATCTAGTTTTGTATTCTGCCTTAATCATTAATTGAAATTTAATAAATCAACAAGAATGTGAATTCCTGATTGTCCCGGAGGTCGTGCTGATTGATTTCTTTACAGATAAAACGTGAGAGAACAATAAGCAATGCGACGAGAGTTGGTTGCGAATTCTGATTCATCACTAGATGTGTGCAAAAGAGCGACGACAGTCTGATATATATTCTCAATTGTATTACTTGATAGTTTAATGAACGCAGCTACCATTGCTTAACATGTTCAACAAAATATTTCACTGAGACGTCGCGTAAGTTCTTCAACGTTGCGAGGCCGGGGCGCAGTTTTAACAATAAAGATAACAAAATTAGCGAGAGTTGGAATGGAATTGCCTTGTCTCGTTCGCTCAATGTTCCGAAACATTTCCCTTGCTGGAGCTAAATTATGAAATCGCGCCCATGTTTTTGCGGTTGAAGAGTTTTATAGAAAATGTAACAGAGAGAAATCGCGAACGATTCGTCTCTGGTGTAATGTTCTGAATTGCTGATATGTTAGGTACTGTTATTAATTGCATTTGAGAATCATATTGCACGCATACACACGCTAAAATACAAAACCTGTGCTTGTCTCATTTATAGACATAGGAATGATGTTTCCGCAAATGAGATCGTGTATTTCCTGACAACAACACAAAAATCTGTTTTATTTTCCTTATGAAACTCATTTTATAATGTTCATGGTAGTGGTTTGAACAATGAGCGATTTGTGAAAATTTGTCAATGCAATAGAAAGTGAAAATGAACATACAGAACCGACATGAAAATATGTGGAAGTTTAGTTTGCTCAAACATGTTTTGTTTTCATGCGCCTTGAATAATTTTTAATATCTCAATATTATATTGCACTATGTAATTATAAAATTATATGCTTAATATAATTTATATTATACGTAGACTACATATCATTGAGATCAAAGAAAAAAATTACAAACCTGTAATAAAATGAAGAACTTGCTCAAAGTTTCCAAACTTAGCAGTTCTAGAACTCAAGAAGTTAAAATTCCCATAAAGCAAATTGAAGCGAAGAACAGAGTTAAACGAAATCGAGACATTACTTTGCATTTAACTTGGGACGAGGGCCTTAGCACACTATATCATAGCCCACGTCCGGTCTCTTTTCAGTAATCTACACAAACAACAACGTTTGTTACCGTGTATGTGTCATAAATTACAACTTTAGAATTATGTTGCTCAGAAGAAAACGTAGTTGATGAATGAGTGCCCAAAACAATATAACTTGTGCTGCTATAACGCACATACTCCTCTCGCATTATTTCTAAGGGAGTTTGCAATATTATAATACTACTTGAACCTGCAAACGTTCTCCCAACGTTATCCCTACACCACCAGTCCAACAGGTATTCGTACCTCGAGGCTTAAAAAACAAGGTTGAAAATGTGCGTCTGCAGTTTTCGAAAATTGAGAGATTTTCATTAAAATTATATCCACAACTAATTCAAAAGAACAGAGTTGATTAGAAAATCTTCAGTAATGTAATTGTTCACATTAATTGTGGGAAGACGCTAAAAAATTAAACTTTGCAATTTTCAAAAATATTGAGTTCAATGGAAATGAGATCTGTGTCATGTTTATAACTGTAATTTGCTGTATTTGAGAAAAAAGTTAATTCAGATATATGAATCCTTTTTGGAATATTACGCATATTTGTTGAAGCCTGATATAAGTACTCCCCCCAAAAAACTTTTCAACTTAGCACAGAGCCTGGAGTTCGGCTACATTGATCGGGAGATGCCAATTTTGGAGAAAATCGTCTGAACGGTTTAGGTGCTCGTGTTGCCGACAGAGAGACGTTTTGCCGTAAACCAATTTTCCGGTGTCAAGGCATCATAAAAAGTTTATTCTGAGTACACATGTTAATTTACTAAGTTCAGGAACAAAATTTATCCCCTTTTTGATATCAAGGAAACACAATGCGAGTTTTTCTGTCGAAAAAATTGTCACTTCCCGTTGCCGCGTAACAATTTTTCCCTTTCTACAAAACGGAGTTGGCGAGAAAGTAAAAACACCCTGAAGGAATGGAGAAAGTTCACAGATCGCCAGCCATTGACATGCCTTCACCAGAAGCGCACAATGCTTTAGCAATCTCGGTTAAATTTACATATCGCTTTTGGGAATTCCAAAACTTGCGGATATGTTTCGTTGCGTTGTAAGTTATGTTTCGTTATGTCGTATGTCTATTGAGAATATAAAATTCACAAATGTGTGAAAAGGAAACGAAAATTTGAATCTATCATAATGTTACGTTGTCACATGAGGACGATGGGCGTTGATCATGGGTAAACTGGTTTAATCTAATGAAACAGTGCTTTTTCAATTTATTTGACATCAAAATACGCCGTATTGAAAAACATTTTATTTTATGAACTTTTTTAGAATTGATTGGCATTAATTTCACACTTGAGAGTTCCAGAAATGAACACGGAATATTTGTTAGAAAAAGAACTGGCGTTGCATGAATGAAAATCACATGATTTTGTGTCAAGTGTGTGTGCTTTATTCCATTTCATTTTAAAGTAAACCAAAATCACGCCCATACGTTATTCACTATTCTCAGATGCAATCAAATTTGCACAAGGCGATCGTGACTCAGTTAATTGAGAGTCTCTTGCATGTATACACCTGTAAATCATATTACTTAATCTGACACAAATGAAAGATCTCGCTCCTATGTTTTGGTTCTGATTGGGAAGCCCTCAGACTACACACTGAAGTGGTCAAGAGGTCATTTGAAAGCCTTGGAATCGGTTCAAAGTGCAGAATGGGTCTCCACCACCGCTAGACCTGTCGGGGAACAGGTGGGATCCCTTACAGTACCTAAATAATCCACAATTTATTACGGTGTGCAGGAATGAAGTGCGGCGGTGTTGTAAGGGTGCATAGAGGGCGGACCAATCAGGGAAATCACGGAAAGGGGGTGTCTGGGCGAAACGGAAGGGATGAGCAGGAAGGGTGGGGCGATCTGTGGTGGCGCGAGAAGCGGAACGTAACGTAACGCAACGTGATGGGAATGGGAGAATGGTACAGGGGAACGGGAAGATTACTTTTAGTTTACCGTACAGATAGTGTTCATTTCTTTTCGTACTTAATGGATTATTGTGATACCCGGGTAAACGGAGTTGCTTAAGCAATCTT
This sequence comes from Acheta domesticus, assembly GCA_031308135.1. NCBI lineage: Eukaryota > Metazoa > Arthropoda > Insecta > Orthoptera > Gryllidae > Acheta > Acheta domesticus. Next base: position 123,399,052 of record JAHLJT010000631.1, on the reverse strand, counting down.
CAACAATTAAAGAATGTTATATGTAATATCTGGTAATTCCTTTGCAGAATGGTTACCTTGAGTTTCCTTGTCTAGGCAGAATAAATTAACCGGGACGTGACCACAAGTACTGCCTTGAGGTACTCCGGTGCAGAGGTAACGCCCACCCTCTCACCTGCTCGTCGGCGCGTTCCCTTTAAGAGAGCGCGGCGGCGGGGCGGGGCGGTGTGGGGCGGGGCGGGCGCCTCGTCGCTGTGCATCGCCACCTCGCGTCACGTGCTGCGGCCTCGTCAGCCGGCGGCCACGTGCCTCGCGGCGGCGACCGCGACTGTACGCTGCCGCCGCGAGCGGGGCAGCGTGGGGCGGGCAGCGGGCTGGGCGGCGGCGGCGGCGGCGGCGGGTCGCGCCTCGGCTGACCTCCCGCGGCCCGCCCGCATTCAAATCTGTTTAAGGGGGCGCGTCTACCACCACGGCCGCCGCCCGCCGCGTAACAAGATGAGGGCCTGCCCGAGCCCGCTCTATTGATTTAAACGTTCCCTTCCCCACGCCGCAGTCCCCGACCCGGTCGCCGCCGGCTGTGTCTATCCTCTCCCCATCCCCACAGTCCGGCGGTTTCCTCCCGCCCTCTCTTCGCTCCCTCACATCCCTTCTCCCTCCGCACGTGCACAGACCCCGTGGCGGTTACATTGGCCCCGGACCAAAACTTTTTTTTTTTTTACACGCTGCCCGTATGAGTGAAAACTTTGCTCTCCAATACTCCGGGCGCGCGCCCGGGGCGGCGATGTGCGCGCCGCAAGCGGAGAACGAGAGAGTTGCTTTGCTCGTCCACGCTTTTGTTTTTTTTTGTTTTTTTTATACGCGCAAATTTGTCCAGCAGTTTAATGTGCCGTGTACAGCTAGTATAAACACGACAAAAGGGGGACTTAGCGGAGAATAAAAGTGATTATGTGGAGAATAAAAGTGAGTGAGCGGCGCGAGGCCCCGGAGCGGGCCGCGGCGGCGGAGGGGGCGTGGCCGAAGTTGTTTGTTGCCCGTCTGCTGAAGTCAGATTGAAGGTGCTCCTCCCATTTGAAGCGTGGCCATATAGCTAACCGGTCGCGGAATCTACAATGTGCGGGAACGAGAAGCGGGAATTTTGGGAGACGAGATATTTTTAAGATGGAGAGGAAATAAGTCAATTTTAGTTGTATGGCATATTACTTTTCTTAGTTTGTACGTATTAATACGAGTATTAAAGCGAGAAATCCGAACCTCTACTTTTTGTTTAAAATTTACTTCGATTCAAAATGAATAAAATAGGGCCTTCATGCAGATCTAGGAAACACTGGAAAATTACGAGAGAACTTCAATGGATGGTATTCTAAATGTGTTGTATATATTTCATTGTTATTATTATTATTACTATTATTATTATTATTATTATTATTATTATTACAAATGTTAATATTTGAGCCAACCTGGATGGCCGGGATGGCTAGAGCGTTTGCCGACTCAGCGCATCGATCTAATGGGACTGCTGACCACAGTACGAAGAGCCTGCATGTGTGTGTCTAGTGTAAAGGTTAATGTGTCCCCATGAGGGATGTAGTGAGTACCCGGCTCGGATAGCCGAAATCCGCATCCTCTGTAGCTGGAAAAAGCCGCATAAATGTCCGTGGTAAAATTTGAGATTAGGTAAACGAGAGGCTTCCTGACTCGGTCATTTCCAAAGAAATTAACAGGAGAAGAATCCAATCATGAAACTATCTTTGATGAAACCAAATTTCTCGCAATTCCTATGAAAAATGATTAATGTTCAATGTATATATTTTATATGAGATACTTAATTCTATAATTTACTTGTATATAATTATCATGATTAATATCTCTAACTGCATGACCAAAATTGTACGACATTGTGAAGGCTGTAATAGTTCTTTCCATTCATTTTTAGCTGGTGATGAATTTATGATGCATCATTGTCACTCTCGTGTGTTATATTCTTTTCTCCAGGTCATGAATCTGATATATTTCAAACCAAAATATATTGCTTTTGTAAAATACCTGTTTGCAGTCAAGACTATTTCGTCCGTGAATGGCGTAGTATTCCAATGAGCTGTAATCAAAATGTATTGAATCAATCTGATACATCCTTTTTTATATAGTATTAAAAATGGTTGAACCGAGCAGAGTGTCTCAGTGCGTAACGCGCTGAATTCGCAATTGGTAGGTCTGTGTTCGATCCCCGGGCCGGCCATCCTCACCGGGGTTATCGTGGTTTCCTTTGGTCATAAGGTGAATGCTGAGGTGGTTCCAAAAGCCCACGAATACCTCCCACTATCTCACCTAACACCTCCCACCATCACCCTATGCAATAATAATAACCAATCTTGTCGCAGATTGTCCAATTCTAGCAAAGACCGAATACTGGAAAAGACACGACAGGGTGTGTAGCTACCTCCACTGGCAGATCTGTACCTCCCTCGAAGTTCTAAACGCATGCCCCAAGTGGTACGAACACTCGCCTAAACTGGTGACGTCTGTTGGACTGTGTACGACATTATACGACCAAACATTCAAACTGATCGCACAATAGCGGCAAACAAACCGTCGACTATTGTTATCCGAGATTTGGAGAAAAAATCGTATCTACTTGTAGACGATGCTGTGCCATGCGATCAAAACGTAACCAAGGAGGCAGAGAAACGTCTTAAATGCAAGAGTTTGGAAGTTGAGGTCAGCCGAATGTGGGGCGTAAAAGCACAGGTCGTCCCGATAGTTATCGGAGTTCTGCGATTTGTTCCGCAAAATTTGAGTACGAACTTGTCTAAACTCCCTGATAATTCAAAAGACTGTGAAGTGCAAGAAATTGCTTTATTTGGAACAGCCCACATTTTGCGCAAAGTATTGTAGAGGCACTGACAGTCACCAGATCTGCTCCTTAGGTAGCTGGTTGCAACCTGGAGTAGATTTCATATTCAGCCGACTCAAAACATCTTTAGTCGTGATGTAATGGAAAAATAATAATAATAATAATAATAATAATAATAATAATAATAATAATAATAATAACCCACCTAGGGAGTACACGACCTTGGAGTTGGTGGTGGAGCTTGAGTACCCCCATGAGCCTTAAAGCTATGTCAGTGGTAGCCTAGCTACCGGTTAGGGCCTCCCTTGCTGAATAGGTTGAAGGTGAGGGGTCAGACGAAGAAGTACTCCATTTTGAGGAGAGTGGGGAAGTAAGTAGAGAGGGAAGGGTCATGAACCTTTGGACTTCCTGTTGTCGGCTCATAGAGGGTACAGGAGAGAAACTGGGTTGGCACACCAGGCCACTGATTAGAGTGGAGGCCCGAACCTTGCATTAGCCAGCGAAGGAGGCTGCCTTCAGCAGTCAGTGAAAATCCCGTAGGGTTTAGTAATGCCGACTGGCGATCGGAGGGACCCCTTGCTGGGCCCTGCGGGGGGATGCCCCGAGGCCACTGTGGGTCGCAGTAACGGATGGCAGGAAACAATCCGAGGGTTAAGTGTGATCTGTGAACTCGAACTTGCGTCCTGCGAATCCTCAATTCAAACCAATGAGCAAAATGGATAGAACAAGCAATGTAATGAATCTTAACGTGCCTTGTTCTACCAATGTCCCATACCTGCTCAGAAACCGAGCTAATGTCACCTTGTCGACGTCTGGCCATCCCACGGGTGTTAGCCCCAGGGACCCAGAGCCGGCAGTAGCTCGAAGCCATCGTCAGAGATGGACCCGGGATGAATTAAAGGAGGTGATGTGGTGCTTTTACTATGCAAAAGCGAAAAATGGGGGCTCAGAAATAGAAGTTTTCAAGGTATGGAGAGAGCGGAACCCAGATATGAGACCTACCCTAGACTCAAAGAAGCTTGCCAGTCAACGACGATACATACTCAGCAGTGGAAAATTCACAGCAGAACAACTTGCTGACATTGAGAGAAATGCGGAGTATGTACTTCGCTCGAACAATCCACATGACGAACACGTAGAACTTGAAAATGATGATCCCGTGGAAGGTTCATCGCTTTCCAGTGAAACACACGTCAGTGGTGAAAACTCATCTGGCAATGATTTACACGATAAGGACATGATGCGAAATCTCCTTCGGCGCGAGATAGAAAGAGTTAGTCAACTTCCGTTTGAATCTCGCGAACCGTTGAGGAGAATATACGAAAATGCCAAAGCTAAAAGAGTGATAGAATCAGTGAATTCTGTCTTAAATGAGGTGGTGGAGACCCCAGGCAGAGATCTAGATATTACTGAAATCAATCACATCATATACGCAACTGGATATCTAGTATCTCAGATAATTTTGGGGCCAGCCAAGAACACCGACGGCCGACAGCAAAACAGAGTAAACAGCTCTGTACCCCCATGGATGAACAGAATTATGAAACGGATAGCCGACACCCGGCGTGAAATATCACTCTTAGCTGAGGCATCTTCTAAATCAACGCACACCTCCAAAGTTCAACGAAAAATATTCAATGTTGAACAAAAATACCAAATTGAAAATGACACCAGCAGGCTAATGGTAGTTGAGAATCTAAAAGAGAAAATTCAAGCATGGGCTCAACGAATAAGAAGGTACAAACATAGAATAGATTTCCGTGTACAGAACCGGTTGTTTGAAACAGACGCGAAGAGATTCTATCGCAATCTGACTCAAAAACCGAATGGCAAAGCTGTTACTCCTTCAAAAGATGACGTCGAAGCATTTTGGGCAGGAATCTGGGAAGAGAGCAGATCCTACAACAAAGACGCATCTTGGCTTCAATCTGAAGTTGATGCTGCCGATGAACTTGTAGAAACAGTGGAAGATGTTCACCAATTCTCGGAAGAGGACCTCTTCCAAGCAATTAAGAACATGGGAAACTGGAAGTCCCCCGGGATTGATAAGATCCAGATTTATTGGATTAAGAAATTAACAGCAATACATTCTCATCTAGCAAAGGCTGTTAATAAAATTTTGAAAACCCAAAGGAAATCCCGGAATGGCTCACACGCGGCATCACGTATTTGCTACCCAAAGCGGGAGACAGCTCTTTGGCGAAGAACTACAGGCCAATTACTTGTCTGCCAGTACTGTACAAAGTTATAACTTCAGCCATAGCTGACAAAATGTATAGACATCTAGATAAGAATCATCTAATGCCAGCTGAACAAAAAGGATGTCGTAAAGGCTCTTATGGCTGTAAGGAAATCTTGCTACTGAATAAAGTCATCTTGAATGATGTAAAGAAACGCAAACGTAATTTGAGCATGGCTTGGATTGACTACCAAAAGGCCTTTGATAGTGTACCACACGATTGGATTTTGAAGACCCTGGAGATCTATCGATTTCATCCTAGACTTATTGAATTTTGCAAGGCTAGTATGAAGTCGTGGAGTACCAGGTTACTAATCCACAGCGGAAAGGAAGCAGTAGAAACCAGAAGTATTCAGATTAACAGGGGTATTTTTCAAGGAGATTCACTATCCCCTCTGCTGTTTTGCATTAGTTTGATCCCACTATCGAGACAGTTGTCGCAAGCTGACTTTGGTTTTAAGCTCCATGGTGATGAAAGGCCAGTATCACATTTGTTTTACATGGATGATCTGAAAGTGTTTGCCAAGAATGAAGCGATTCTCTCCCAAATGCTGTCTGTCGTGAATGACTTTAGCAATGACATCTGCATGAAGTTTGGTCTTGACAAGTGTGCAAAAATCACTTTAAAAAGAGGGAAACTCACAACGTCTGAGAACATTGAAATTGATACGCATACTGTGATTCAAGATCTTGAGCCAGGTAAAACTTACAAATATCTGGGCATTGAAGAATGTGAAACCATCTCGAATGACAGAATGAAAGAGAGAATTCGTAGGGAGTATTATAGGAGAGTGAGACTGGTCCTGCAGTCCGCTCTGAATTCCAGGAATAAAATATCTGCAATAGGTAGTTTGGCGGTACCTGTAGCCGAATACAGTTTTGGACTAGTGGACTGGACTGAGCAAGAAATTCGCACCATGGATCGAAAAAACCAGAAAACTGCTAACAATGCATCATGTTTCCCACCCTCGAGCTGATGTACATAGACTTTATGTGGCACGTAAGGAAGGAGGAAGAGGCCTGAGACAAATTGAGGCCTCCTGGCACAACGCAATAGTCGGGTTGGGGAAGTATGTAGTCAGCCATCAAGACGACCCTCTAATGAGGCAGGTCATGAAATCTGACCGAAGAATGGGAAACAGAGGCATTGTTAGTGTAGCAAGAAACATTGCGAAGAAAACTAGGCAAGACACGTCGAATAACACAGACACTGAACTTCTGATGCTGCTAAACATGAAGTGTGAGACACAAAAAATGTTAAAGAAATCGTGGAGAGACAAACCACTCCACGGACAATACCTAAAAAGAATGGACAAAGTGCAGATCAATAAAGATCAATCATTTATGTGGCTTAAAAGGGGAAGGATGAAGCCAGAATCGGAAGCACTTGTAATAGCTGCCCAAGATCAGGCCTTGAGAACACGACATTATGATAAAGCGGTTCTCAAAATTTCCCAAGATGACAAATGCCGCATTTGCCTGGAGCAAGTAGAAACCATTGATCATATTGTCTCAGCTTGTCCAATCCTAGCAAAGACCGAATACCTTAAAAGACATGATAGGGTGTGTAGCTACCTCCACTGGCAGATCTGTACCGCCCTCGACGTTCCAAACACATGCCCCAAGTGGTACGAACACTCACCGAAACCGGTGACGTCTGTTGGATTGTGTACGATATTGTACGACCAACAAATTCAAACTGATCGCACGATAGCGGCAAACAAACCGGATATAGTTGTCCGGGATTTGGCGAAAAAATCGTGTTTACTTATCGATGTTGCTGTACCTTGCGATCAAAACGTCGTTACCAAGGAGGCAGAGAAACGTCTTAAATACAAGAGTTTGGAAATCGAGATCAGCCGAATGTGGGGCGTAAAAGCACAGGTCGTCCCGATAGTTATCGGAGCTCTGGGATTTGTTCCGCAAAATTTGAGTAAGAACTTGTCTAAACTCCCAGGTAATTCAAAAGACTGGGAAGTGCAAGAAATTGCTTTATTTGGAACAGCCCACATTTTGCGTAAAGTATTGTAGAGGCACTGATAGTCCACCGAATCTGCCCTTAGGTAGCTGGTTTGCAACCTGGAGTAGATTTTATATTCAGCCGACTCATAAGATCTTTAGTCGTGATGTAGTGGAATAATAATAATAATAATAATAATAATAATAATAATAAGAAGAAGAAGAAGAAGAAGAAGAAGAAGAAGGTGAGGTTGAGGTGAGGTGAAGTTGAGGTGAATTTGTGCTGTAAAAAACAACAACAATAATGATCGCCACTTATACATTCATTTGATCTTCTCGAGTTAATCAAGTAGCAAACGATGACTTGACAAACAAACAAAAAAGACCACAGAATACGTTCAGTAGCTAAAGAGTACACCTTACTCCCACATTGGCTCTCAAGCGATATTCACAGAGCTTTAGCTGAGTTCATGCCACATTGTGTAGTATTACAATATGCTGAAGAATATTTGAATGGAGATTACCAGTTTTGTTATAATGTGAATGGCATTCCAGTCGTTCATGTGGATCGGTTTAGGAAACAGGTGGCATGTATTAATTCAATTTTGTATGAAAGACTGAAAGAAATGTTTTTATATTTGAACATCTGTTTCGTTGTTTTTTCGAGCGATTGAATGCGGTGGATGTTTTCAATGCTACTGAAGATAACTAGAATGGCGCGGCTTGTCAAATTGTCAAAATGTCAAATTGGTGTCTTTTCAATGAAAAATATGGCTCTCTCGAATAAACTGTTATCAATGATGCAACATGAAAGCATGATATGAAAACGGGATATCATAACCATAGGCTGCCGGAGCACCTGTTACATTTTTCCGTTCCCTTACTGTAATGTAATTTAATAATTTACCAAGAACGCTTAGGTAGTAAATTATTTGAAAAATTTCCGATAAACTTCCAGAAGTGCATCTCTTAACGTCATTTCTCTAGTTTGTGCTCTCTTCTCCTCTTTACGTGACTCGGCGAACACAAAAGGAGGTAAGCTTAGATCGTGTATTTTGCTTCGTTTCCATTCAGCGCTCGTAGTACATGACAGGAACCAGAATTACTCCTTATTCATGAATTTTGTGTTTGTTGTTTTAATGAATATTCATTGTATGAGTCTGTGCTCAATCAATATGCAACTTCATTTAATTTTAATTAACATAACATAATGAACATGTGTAATGAATTTTTAAATTATTTTAAAATATTTTTGAAGTAAATGAGTTTAAATGTCGGATAAACCGCATCTCTTTGTTGCTGTTTGTGCAAAATTCACCTTGAAAAACTATTGTGAAATCTCACCTCCCGAGCATATACTCACGTAGAATCTGAACCTGAAATACCTAGATGAAATTAGTTGTCGGGCTAATCACTAGAAAATATGCAGCTGGTTATGAAAAATTCATTTTAAGAGCCGCATTTTTAAATTATGAAAGAATGAAACGTAGTAGCGATGCTGACAGCGAGACTGCATCTCTTCTTCAGTCAAATAATAATTAATTTAAGCGCGTCTGTTAGCGTTTTGCAAACCTGCCTCGAAATTACTGTACGTGACACTTAAATTCAATTTGGTGCGCGTGTGCTGTCTAGTTTCGTATTTCCGTTCCACATGTGACACAGTGCAATAGCGGGTGACCACAATGTTCCATTGCGCGCCGTCACACAGGAACCGCTCCACGTCCAGGGGTCTCCAGATGTTAAGAGAGACAGTAGTGACACACATTAATGCGCGACACATGTATCCTTCACTGTGATATACGACACTCACAACGAAATTGCTCGACCGTACGTTGGAGTTTTGGGATATGATTTGGCGTATTTTACGCAGAAACATTAACGTTTCAGATATCCGTTGCCAATTTCTACAAAATGGGTCGTCCCTACTAGATCTGACCCCATTTAAATGTGATTCAACAAGTGCTTGCACTCCAATTTTTTTCTGATGTTTAAAGGCGGCTCCACACATTTGGTATTCGGTGGGTAGCGAGCGACTGCTCGCCGAATCCCGTGTGCTGATGGAGTGCTATTTGACGAGGATGAACATTCGCCCTACCCAACGCTTGTCGGTCTTTTGGACACATCAAAGGAAGCAAATGGTAGGGATTCTTTGGTATTTGTTAGGGATACTTTCTCATTCTTCCTTACAGCACTCAGACCCTTGCAACTTGCTACCTAGTAAATGTATCTGAATATTCGTTAGTGATGAGTGGGATGATGGATTCATCACTTTATAGAGATGGGTTGCTTGGACACATGTTGTGAAAAAAATCCTTGATTACAATATTCATTTCATTTGAAAGCAATTTCCAAGGGAGATATTAGGCAGACGGTCAAAGAGTAGAAACAGGAAAGGCTTATATGAAATGTAGTACATATAATATTAGTAATTATTACATTGCTACATTTTTGTATTCTGATATGTCTGTTTTGGAACATAAAAAGGTACAAATGTTTGAGCTCCTACACAGTTTTCATTTCTGTTAATTTCGTATGTTCTCTGCGTTCTCTGCTCTTTTTTTCTCTTAATTCCGCTGTAAATTGAGGGATACGGTATAAATGGTAATGTTGCTAAATTCATCGTATATGTGGAATATGACTCATACTGAGTAACAAACGTATGCAAAATTCTGTCATGTGATGTTTCCTTTGCGCAACCCGAAACGTATCACAGGCAACATCCAAGCAGAGTTGAAAGTTTGTTATTGTATCAACTGATGGCTATCCTCTGTATTTTCGTATTCTCGAAAGTTCACGCAACTCTGAATACGCATTGTTAATTGGCATAATGAAATTGTGTTAAATTAGTAAATAGTACTAATTAAGTTTTCATTAAATAAGGTGTAGTTCATATTTGTAAGGGTTTATAAAATATAAAATGAAAACGAAGAAACCTAATGGGGCTGCAATAGAATACTTTCTCACATTATTTGTAATTTTTCGAATTTTCGAAAACTTAGTCAGGAAAATGAGATCTACGCCATTTATATGTCGTCTATTCTATTTAAAGAAAAAGAAAAATTTGAAACCATTTTGAAAAAAATAATTCTTTAAAAACTGCCAATATGTTTTGCAAAATTACATGAATACTACTCATGGTTTTGAAAAATTTTACATGACCTAATTTTAAGAACTGTCTTTGCACAACAGATTTAATACGGAAACGTTCTCCATCCCCAACACCATTGTTGTAGGAAAATGCCTAAATAGTTTAGTACTTTTTTAATTTTCTAAAATTCGCAGATTTTAACGAAAATGAGATCTGCGCCATTTTTTGCCCGAAACAAACATTTAGTCAAAAAAGGCGTAAGGGCGTAGTGTGTCGAGTAAAATGGGGCCCGAAAACAAGATAAAATAAAATTAGAAAATAATAAACAAACTAAAGAAGAAACAAGTAGATTGAAATGGAACAATACATGAATGTTGAATCAGAGGAGAGAATTAAGGAAAACGAAAGGAAAGAATGAAGGAAAGAGAAAAGTTAATGATATTCAAACGAAACCTACACCAACGACAGTGATTTTACAGCTCTTTCTTTGAGTATATTTTCAAATGTAGAATAAGCCTGTTTACCTTTTAATTAGAGTTATTCGGTTATTCACGCAAATATTCGAAAATGCAATTTAGTTTTCTCGTTATTAACATAGAACAGATCATGAAATATGACACATGTTTCTTTATCTTTCACGTTTTTTTCAACATTCCGATGAATATGAGGAACTTTTAATTACTGTTTAACAAGAATAACATTTTTTACTGATAAATGATGAACAAAGAGAAATGAACGTCAAACATTTTCTGTTACATAGGAGTGCACTCATAACACTGGTATTATTCATCAGGATCAATTTCCTCTAAATCTGGATCTATACATTGAATGCTTTCGGTGCAGCAACCAGACTTCTTCTTTGGGTGGGGGATGGAGGTCTAGGTGCAAATTGCGACCAAACTTGATTTTATGAATTTCGCGTGTTATTGAAAGAACATATGGTGAGTGAATTATGGACGGTATTGAATGCATTGTTTATGATGTTTGGAGAATTTATTTAACTTCATATGAAGTTCATTGATTCAAAATGCACATTTAATGAGTCCTTTCTCTAAAGTTAGCCGTTCTGGAAGAAAGACTTTCTGTCTCTAACAGTGTGTGCATCTTGTGAATACGAGAGTTTGTGAAAAATCTATCATCACTGCGATATATACCAGGATAGTGAAATTTTGGAAATAAAATAATTTTTTTTTGTGAAAAACGTGTCCAAACAATAGTACTTGTTGCAAAGTGCTGTAGAGCAATCAAGTTCTTTTCTACTTTGAAAGCAAGTTCTTTAGTATTTTGTAAGAATTCTATTACCGTCGACACACACTGACTCATTGATGTCATATTTTCTTAAGTAAGACTTTTCCAAGTGTCTGATCTGCAGTGTTGCTCAATAGGGTATTTGCGTTTTCCTGTGTCATTATCTGCATTTTCATCGTTGTCTAATCAATTTGCAGAACTGGATCCCTCGGGAATCTCCTTTCTCTTGGTCGTAATATACACCCACCTCCTAACTTACTCTGTTTCTCTCCTCACTGTTGGCCCCATTGTATCAAAATGTTAAAATATCCACACAGATAAGCATACTCTGCTTGCATTCAAGAAAGATTTGTTCATGTTAAGCGTACTCTGAGTTAGTCACGACCTCTTCAACAAAAATATTTTCGTAAATAATCTGATAACTATATTAATATATTTCTCTCCTGCAATTATTTCAACTAATCTTCTAGCGTGAAAAAAGAGACAAGTCGACTTATTTGATTTTAATCAATGATCTCAAATCATTGATACAGCTCGACACCTTGACTTGATAAGGTTTCTGATTTTAAGAAATTTACGTGATGTTGGAAAATACACGTGTCTATTACTCATCAACCAGAAGGAATTAAACTTGTCTGATATTCACAAATGTAGAGAATCTTTAAGAAAATTCAGGAGTATAATTATCTCATTTTCAGAAAAACGTCAAGTTATCAACTTATTCACAGGGGTTAAATTTTTTTTGTTTGAATAATATTAAAATTAAATACTAATGCTTTCAAAATATTAAAAGAAACAAAATACAATGTGAATTGATAGGATTTTCTTTATATTTCAGCATCGAATTTTGTTTGTGGGGGGAGAGATCGGTGAAAGTAAAAATAGGGGGCCCCTAATGTTGATAAAACGGCTCTGGGTTCGTGAGCGTTGCAGGGGCGACCCTACCTAGCTGGACCACTGTTAGTTGGCTTTAACCCACCCTAAAGCGTTTTTGAAAAGTACCTGACGCTGTATGTTTTTTGTCGGTCTTGCGGTCGGACGCAGCTTAAATTGTGTAAAATTCCGATTGTGTAAAAATGGTTCATAAATAAAACGGATTCACGGCGTTTCAGCGACATTCTACGGCTTTCACTGTTTGTCTTTAACCCATTTATAATGGGTTGCCCCTTAAGTCAAAGACTCCAGGTCCATAAGAATGATTGGCCTGGACGAAACGGAACATCTTACTCATAGCAGTTCCGAGAGCTGGACTAGAGCATATTAAATGTCAACAATCTTCCATACATACGAATTACATAAATTTACTTACTCAAACCCTTTTCAGAGATTTACTTACATTATTTGTTGTATTTAATTAATACAATATTTGTATAAAATATTAGAAGATGTAATTTCTTTTTCACACCTTATTGTACGTGACATATGAAATCTAATGTTAAACTTAAGTGAAAAATTGTGAACATTTGACGGCGATGATTGGTTTAAGATACAAGATGCCGAAGAAAATATAATTACTACTACTTTTTTTTAGTAGTACAGGGTGCAGAAATATACAAGTATATTTTAATAATCGTTTAATTTATAGTTTTCTCATACAGAAATTTTACAGTCAAAAGAAATATAAAAAAAATACGCCGTTCTCCAGATCTTCAAAATATCTTTAAAATCTACTGCAGTTATTTGATTTGTAATATAGAGTTTGCAATATACAGTTCAACACTTTAAAAAATATATACCTTAATAAATATTTCCTTGGTCACGAACGTTGTATGTTTAGTACACTTTATTTATATCCATAATGTCGATGAAATACAAATATATGCTTTAATTTTAATTATTTTAATGACTTATGTAGTAGCACGTACAACTCTTAATCACAACTTTTGGTTTTTCCAAGAAATACTTTCCGACGTGCTAATTCAGAAAATAAACACTTCTATATTTTCCCGGAATTATTGGAGACCGTGTACTACATGAGTGTGGTTTCCAACCTGCTATACAGTCGTGAATTTGATATACCTCGAGTCTGTTAAACAAACAACGCTTTTGTTTCGGAACGGAACGCAACCCAAGCTTGCGCGCCGCAGCCAAATACACTGCAAGCGAGCAAGCCTCAGGTGAGCTGTAGGGAGCGGTTGCTCTTGCACCTTTTACGTAGATGCGGTATTTTCAGTCTTCACGCTACTGTCCATTGGCGCGTACTTACAAGTTGTGCTATAAGTTAGGGCCTGTAGTTTTGTTCTTACTTTCTTGCCAACTGCTTACGCAATATAGAGAAAGTTATGTAATACTGCGAGAAAAAAGCGAATTTTCGACTCTTATTGCCGTGCCCTGGTAACGAAAAAGTGGATAAATCTTGTTTTTGTATGTAGTTAATTATTTCCTCTAACTCATTGTGGTGTCAGAATCCTCGTTTGGTGGGACATTGATACCGGAAAAATCGATTGACGGCAAAACGACGGTGTGTCCGTCCGTCCATCTGCGAACGACTAGACCGACGACTTAATCGAACGGTACGACAAAATCGTAAGCAGGGTGTTCACCAAAATTAATATTTCCCGGTAGATGAACTGGAGGCCATCTGAGTTTAAAACGGATATTTTGATTTTGGGGGTACTTTTCAAGAAGCCTCAACATTTTCAATTTTTTTTCAAAAATGACTTTAAATTTTTTCTTTAATTTTTTCCTCTGATAGAGAAAAAGATACGTAAAGAAAATGGCGTAGAAAGTGGCACAAAGAAAATTGCGTAGGTAGCATTTTCTTTCACTCCCTGAATTTTTTGAAAATAGCAAATGTACAAATTTTTGGAGTCGTCATATTTTCGAAAAATGGAACATTATTTGAAGCGCTGTTTTTAATGAACAGGTTTCATTAAGGAAAAAATTCAATGATCATTATTGTAGTTATAAACAGAAAAAATCCAAACTTTTATAAATTTTGAAAACGCAGAGTCAACAGTGAAAATCAAACGTTTGTTATCTTTAGAAGTGTATTTAAATATATTCGTACTAAAAATTAAAATAAAAATAATTTGGAGACATTTTTGAGGAAATTTTGGAAATGTTCCAGGGGTTTCATAGAAAGTATCCCCAAAATTTAATGAATGTTTCCCAAAGTCGCCAAGCATTGAGTCTGTAGAAAAATTCGCTTTTTTGCTATGGCATTACATAACATTTTGCCTCTCTCTCTCTCTCTCTCTCGTCTCTCTCTCTCTCTCTCTCTCTCTCTCTCACCTCAATTTTTCGGTTTCCTAAGTTGGATTTGAAATATTACTTTTAGAATATGAAAGAAGAGTAAAACCTCGTCCAATATGGAAATTTTCGTTTAAAAATTTGGAGCCCTTTTTAAGAAATTATCGCTTAAGCGTTAATGTAAACGCGAAATTTGAGAGCTTCCTGATATAAATATTTTGAATTTTGGACAATCTTTATTAGAAGTCATTTGAAGCATTTCCACTCACAAATGTAGTACTGGTTACAAATCGCTGTGCATATCCATATTAACGGCGCGTGCGAAATTTAAAAAAAAAATACATTTTGTGTAATATTTGAAAAAAATAAAAGAATACACCAAAATTGATTTTATACCATCTTAAGCAGTGCAATTCGCACTATCCGCACGAAAAGGTTTAAAGAAATTGGTGCCGTTTGTGAGAAAATGGCGTATGAGCGTTTCTGAAAATGCGGAATTTCGAACTCATTTTCACAGAAAACTATTGAGTTTTCGAGAAATTGTATGTGACATCATTTAAAGCACATATTATCGTAAATGCAATACTGTGAAGAAATTGCCGCAAATTGTAAATGCTAACGACATGGGTAAGTCAGAAAATTTCATTTTTGTTGTATTTCAGAAAAAAAAACAAAAAAGAGCAATATGGCGTTTATGTCATCTCGTAGAGTACATTTTGCACTAAACCTACCAAAAGTTGAAAGAAAAAAATTCGACCGGTTTTTGAGAAATTCCTATTTTTATTATTTTTAATTGCACATATTGTGCGCAATATTGCGCGAAAACTATTAAAATTTTAAAATAAATGTACATGACCTTAATGAAAGAACTAATTATGGAGAACAAATTTCATTTGATGGGAAAGTCTCTATCTTCAATTTGGTAGTTGTAAGGAAGACACTCGAATGATCGAAAATACCGAGTTAACAGCGAAAATCGGACCTACACCACATTTATAGGTGCATTTTACTTAACACACGTTTGAGAAAATTGTGCCATTTTTTGAGAAAATTTTGAAAATGTTCCAGGGGCTCATAAGTACCTTCAAACATAAGTGAATGTTTTTCAAAATCGCAGAGCTTCGACGCAGGTCAGATCGACAGGGTTTTATTCAGTTTGGGAAAAATCGTACGCATAGTTTAGACGTTAGTGTTGTTCACATACACCATACAGGCAGACAGACGGATGTTTCGACAAAAAAAACCAACACTTTCTGGGTTCAAAGTCATACAATTCCTGAAATCTGGCTACACCACGTGTTAGGAGATTTTTTCTAAATTTTGCATCTGTATTTATAGATTTTTCGTTATCATATTCCTTCAATAAGAGTTTTTGCCCGAAATTCGCCGTTTTTTCGCGCAGCATTACGTAACGTTTTCTCTACTGCTTAAGTGGTAGCGAGGAAGTAAAAAATTATAACGCCACATCCCTTAAAAAATTTCATACAAGAATGGATGATTGTTAGTGACCGCAGTGGTACATCGCGCGAAGTAGCCATAGCTCGTGGCCGTGGGTTCTGCGAAGTGTCCGAGTGGAACCGCGCCGCCCGCAGCCTGGCCGGAGGCGGAGGCTGTTTTTTTCGCGCTCTTCCTCGGCGGCAGCCAGCGCCGCCTCGCGCCGCGTCGGCCCCAACGGCCTTATATGGACAACGCGCGGCCGCGACGTGCCGCGATCGAGTCCCCGCAGACGCCGCCACGGCCGTCACCGCTTCCATATCTCCCTCCGCCACTACCCCCGCCTAGGGCCCCGCTTCCTCTCTCTCCACCTTCGCCTCCGCTTCCGCTTCCACTTTTTCCTCCACCATTGCCGCATGCGCTTTCATCTCTGCATCTGTCTCCTCCACCGTCGTGAACCCCGCCTTCTCTCTCTCCGCCTTCGCCTCCGCTTCCGCTTCCACTTTTTCCTCCACCATTGCCGCATGCGCTTCCATCTCTGCATCTGTCTCCTCCACCGTCGTGAACCCCGCCTTCTCTCTCTCCGCCTTCGCCTCCGCTTCCGCTTCCACTTTTTCCTCCACCATTGCCGCATGCGCTTCCATCTCTGCATCTGTCTCCTCCACCGTCGTGAACCCCGCCTTCTCTCTCTCTCCGCCTTCGCCTCCGCTTCCGCTTCCACTTTTTCCTCCACCATTGCCGCATGCGCTTCCATCTCTGCATCTGTCTCCTCCACCGTCGTGAACCCCGCCTTCTCTCTCTCCGCCTTCGCCTCCGCTTCCGCTTCCACTTTTTCCTCCACCATTGCCGCATGCGCTTCCATCTCTGCATCTGTCTCCTCCACCGTCGTGAACCCCGCCTTCTCTCTCTCCGCCTTCACCTCCGCTTCCGCTTCCACTTTTCCTCCACCATTGCCGCATGCGCTTCCATCTCTGCATCTGTCTCCTCCACCGTCGTGAACCCCGCCTTCTCTCTCGCCGCCTTCGCCTCCGCTTCCGCTTTCACATTTTCCTCCACTATTGCGGCACCCGCTTCCACCTCTGTTTCTGCCTTCCGCGAACTCCTTCACATATACTATCGCCATCACTGTCGCCTCCGCCTTCGCTGTCGCTTCCGCTTCCACTTCTTCCGCCACCGCTACCATTGGCACCACTTTTCCATCCGCCTCCGCCGGTACTGCCACCACCTTCGCCTCCTCCTGCTCTTCCGTCTCCGCCTCCACCGCCTCCTCGGGCTTCCCTTCTTCTTTCTCTGCCTCCGACGCTACTGCCTCCATCTTCACCTCCGCCGTCCGCCTTGCCCTTCGCCTCCTTCGCCTTCCTCTCCCTTCCCCTCCCTTCCCCCTCGCCTGCTGCCTTCTCCGTCCGCCTCCGAATCTGACCCCTGTCTCCCCCATCGCCATCGCCCCTGCCACCGCCGTCTTCCCCGTCGCCACCGTCGATATCATTGCTTCTTGTCTTCTTATAGACGTTGCTGTACCATGCGATCAAAATATCGTAACCGTCGAGGCTGAGAAACGTCCTAAATACAAGAGTTTGGAAATCGAGATGAGTCGAATGTGGGGCGTAAGAGAAGTTGTCCCGATAGTCATCGGAACTCTAGGATTTGTTCCGCAAAATTTGTGAAAGAACTTGGCTAAACTCCCAGGTCATTCAAAAGATTGGGAGGTACAAAAATTGCTTTATTTGGAACGGCTCACATTTTGCGCGAAGTTTTGTAGAGGCACCGACAGTCCCTAGATCTGCCGCTTAAGTAGCTGGTTGCAATCTAGAGTAGATTTTTATTCAGCCGACTCAGAGCATCTTTAGTCGTGATGTAAAGGAAAATAATAATAAATTACTTGGTATTATGAATTGGTAATGTAGGTACCTAAACTATTTACATTCTTTTTTGTCTTTTCTTAATTCCTTTTTCTTTGTAACGCAAGAAAGTGGGAGAACTCCAGTGTCTGTTTTTATGTTGAAAGAGACATTGTACAGATACCTACCTTCATATTTTGAAATTATCTCTAGTAAGAGGTATTTGTGCTAATTGCTTTAGAGTGTTAATGATTTCAAAATGAATTCGTATTATTTTTTTAAATAGATGAACACATTAAACTATTATGCCATTTATTTTAATGAAACTCGCTTTAAATAGATTCAAATTAGTTTACTTTTATTGCAATTTAACTTATTTCAATTTCCAGTACTTTAGAAACGTGAACATTGAACATCAACATGTAGTAATCACAATGAGAAAACAAAACGGATATGTGCAGCTTGTCATTTGCAGCATGATTGATAATAACAAATCGTTCACGGCAGTGACAGATTTTAGTCATATAGTAAAACAATAAATAAAGTTATAAAATGTTTTTGATTGCCACAAATATCAATCCCATTTGCTGCTAGTTTTTCATCAATCGCTTGGTAAATTGGCGAATTTTATGTTGATTCCATTTTGGACACTTTGAAAAACATGAATTAAATATACATTAATGGCATGTGACTCACAAAATCTGCTGTCATTGATCGTATTTGTATACTGTACTAGACATAACTGGTACAAGTAAAAATGGATTTTGTTAGGCCGTATTCCATTGTTTCATGTTCTTGAGGGTACAGATTTATTGAATTGCAATGTAATGTAAACTGCTTTCGAAATGAACGATGTATTAAATTCATTGTAATAAACTCTCTTATTTTTAATCCCTTATTATGAAAATTTTAACTAAGGATTATACGTATTAATGTCAATTTTCCCTCAAACGTTGTACTCAGTAATGTTCTTTTCATTTTATTTCATAGACGAATGTGCCGCGTAAATCTAAATTTGATCTTATTGTGATTAATGAAGTATGTCTATGACCAGAAGGAATTTCTTAGCTGAGACGAGTGGATTCTTTAATAAACTGCAGGTATTTGAAAAATAATACGGCACTGGATCCTCAGAATATTAGACGGCCACTTGAATGCTTGTATAAAGCAAAATTGGTTGTTAAAATAAAAATATATTTTTCACTACTGTAGTAGCCTCATCACGTTTTTAAGAGAAGGTCATCCTATATTCTAACAATATTACTAGTTTTAATGAAATTTTACTTGAAACTACAGTTTACAGTTTTGTCTTTTGACAACCAAATCGTAGAATAAAAATGAAGTGTAAACGGAAGGAACAATACGTAATGTAATAAACAATACGTACAACATAATGTAAAAACGATAAAGTGTTAAACACAATTTTGTTCGTCGCTAATGACCAAACGACATAAAAAATATCGAAATTCAGATGATACGCGTTACATATTCTATTTCATAAGTTTACTGCTGCTGGCTGTTCTCATTGACTCAGAAGTTGTACGTAATACAATATTGGCGCAGTAGCTGTCCTAAGACCAGTGTTGACTCAATAGTTTACATCCTTGCGTGAAGTTTGCCGAACCGATGAAATGACGGTCAAACACTTCACAGCTTCACTAGCTTAACCATGAGATTTCAATTTTTCATTGTAAGGGAGATTTTCTAGCGTGATGGTATTGATTATGGTAGCACATTTGCACATAATACCCATTGAAAATTCTTATTCAATTAGGCTGGTCAAGAGCTGGCCATTGTTAAATGAAATGCTAAAGAAATTAAATGCCAATACAGAGATTACTTTCTCGGAGGTTTTTGTTGCCATTCTGGAGAAGTAAGATATTGTAATTATGTTTTACAACCTTTCTACAACCATTAAATTAAAATTTGTCCTTTCTATTTTACGGTGTAATTCTTCGACGATGATCTCATTTCGTTGCTAGACCAAGTAGTCCCATTCAGCAATAGTTGTGCTTATGATCTTGCCTGGAAGAAAACACGTGGTTTCCGGTGGTCGCCCAGATTGTGGCTCGTGAAGCCATGGCATGCTCCACCGCCCACTTGGCTTACCGCGCCCGGCGCGGCGGTCGCCTGCTCGCGTCTCAATTGGGGATTTTCGGCCTTGTCAGACGAGCACTCGGATTCATTTGTTCGAAAATTTGCATAGCATCTCTCTCTAGCTCTCTCCCTTCCCTCCCTCCTCCCTCTTCCTGTCATCTTTCCCTCTACCTCCTCTTCTCTCTGTGCGTCACATGCACAGACTCACCCTCAGAAACATATGAGCAACATACACGCATATATGCAACGTATACGCAACGCATACGCAACGTATTTACGTTCTCTCCTCCTCCTGGTTTTCTTCTTTTTCGTTCTATTTGTTTCTATTTTCTTTCAAAATTTTCTCATTGTTTTAAACCCATTCGCTCATTTTCTTGCACTCATGCTATTATACAACAGATTGTTTTTTTCTTCTTTTCCTTTTCTACTCATTTTTTCCACTTTCAGTTCGTCAGTTCTTTTCCCCCACCTTTCTCTCACATGCCCTCTTTTCCTTCCCTCGCTCCTCTGAAAGCGCGATCAGAGTGTTTCTTCACCCTACCGAGTTCGATGGCTTGCTCCACCGCCCCACACACTTACTTCCTCTCCGCACCCTCTCTTCGAGCAACGAGTATCACCCACGCACTCCTCTCTTTGATTGATTACACTGTGATACAAGGAATTTTTTCAGAAGTAAAAATATGTGTTTTTTAATGATTTTTGCATCATAAATTCAAATTTGCGGTTAATTGCGTATCAGGGATAGTTTTCCATACAGAAACATCGTCTTAGTTTCATATTAGGTTTCTAGTAAAGTGGTAATGTGTATATAGTTAAGTTCGCTACACTGATTTTGTGCTAAATATTCTGCCATTAGCTACATTGTTTCTTGCATCAGCAACGATCGTATGACTGTGTAAACTATATGATACATTTCATTTCAAAATTTATCTAGTCTGTGTAAGAATTTGACTTACTGTACGCTCATCTGTAAGTTTTCTTCAATCTCTTCTTATATTTATACGATGGTAAAAGATTGAAGTTATTATTCCAATTGTCATGAACTATTGAAATTACACAGGATTTTAATCCTTACCATATCTAACTTTTAATAATATAAGTAAACGTTGGTACAAACTCACAAATTAAAAACAAATTAACTCATAAACTATACCTGTTAGAAAAAATATAAACACAGATCTGAATTCAGCTTAAAAATGAAAGAATCACGCTATTTTTATCCAGACAAAAGAAAAAAATATTTTTGTAACAGCGTTATCAGTGATTGCGGGCGCACGCCAACAGCTAAGGTTATTACTCCCATAAGTGTAGTGCATATTTTTTCTCGGGAAGTGGCGGAAATCTTCCTCCGCTGGATGGCGAGATCCGGCTCCAACCTACCGTCGGCTAGCGAGGTTTTTCCCGACCAGGTATCTCCTATCAGCGAGTACCGTCCCAACCGCGCCCCAACCCCAGTCGCTCTCCCGGCTTGTGGTTCTCCTCGGAGTGCTACACCTCTCTATCAGGGAGTCGCGCCAAGCGTCTGCTCGGTCCATTCGATGTTCGTACTCGCTTTTTCGTTTTCTCCCTCTCGTAATCTCCGTATGCCCCGTCATACGGTTGCTCTTAACAGTTCAAAGTATAGCCTATTCATCAGTCTTTTTCCTACAGATCATCCGGCTTATGGGCCCGCGTTTCTCCGTCTCCTAAATGCCTCTACAATCCTCCTCGTTATCACTTGCTAATACGGATTCGCGTCCTGTCAGCAGTTCCACTGCTCGAAATAGAACGTTCTTTGTGTTTGGATTACCAAATACCCGTGCAATATCTGTCTCTCTTATTCCTGTGTATTATGCCCTTTTTTCACATTTCACGTTTCGTGGCTTGTCCCTTTCTGCTCCTCTTACTCTCCTGCAAGAAGGAAGAGGAGTAAGATTGAATGTGTTATTTTTTACGGATGAGTTCTTTTCCATCATATAATTCAGTATGTAAAGAACGAGAAAAACTTAACCAGTGTTGCTAAACAATATTTAGGTATTTACCTTTTATTGGGACACATTTTATATTATGCTTTTTTTATTTTATTATATCATATTATATTATATTATTTTTTTATTTATAGTATATATTTTCTTATTATATATTATCTATATTACAAATTTTCAATGCGCGCAGAAATTAAAACAAAATTATGCATCCCCGCTTTTGAGAAGTTTCTGTAGTTTAGTTAGTTCCCTACGACAAAAATCCTCGGCAAGGAAACAGTTTCCATTTTGACTGAAAATGCAAATATTTGATTGTGTTAATCCCCCTATTACTTTACTGGATGTACCGAATAAATTCTCAACTCATTGCATCACTGCTTACGACACCGCTAACATAATGCAAATAGTAGGCTGCAAGTAAGAGGCCTCCAGCTATTAAATTATTGCTATTCACGTGTTACGTTATGTAACTTAACGTTTCCTGATATGTAAAGAACTATTATGCTGTTTATCTGTTTATTCTATTCCATCTTAATGCAGTATTTAGCAAGGATGTTTTTGGTAAAATATTTACTTTGTTGCAGTGTTGTTCAAGAGTATTTTATTTCCTCTTCTTGAGCAGTGTTCGTGATATTTTTGGGGAAATTACTTTGTGTGGTTTTATTCAGTATTTTTGCTGATGCAGACCACTAGTATCACATTACATTGCAATATTTTCGTAAACGATTGATTTCAACTTGGTAAATGTGTTGTGTTCAAGCGATGCCGTTGGAAGTATTGGGCATAAAGAGGGAAGAGCGTTGCGAATAAATGAAAAAGACGTGTGTTCAGGTGCGGTGAGTGGGTTGGGCAGCGAGCGGATGGGCCAAGCGAGGGGGGGTAAGGGAGTAGATAGCACAGCGCGGTGCGTGTGACGCGACGTGGGGGTGGAGAAGGCTCGCGCAGAGAAGAGGGGCGATGGGACGGGCTACATGTGAATGTGGTGGATGGGGGGGGGGTGATAGGAGGACGAAGAAGTACGAGGGTGAGGAGACGGGAGCTGAGTGACGCAGGGGGAAGACATAACGACTTAGCGTTAGATAGCCGCGAAGCCTTCGGGGTGAGTCGAGGATAGGCGCAGGAGAGGACCGCAGCTTCGCCGGAGAACGATGTGCTAGGGACAGGGACGGGCAGGGTAGGCAAGAGTAGGACAGTGTGGGGCGAGGTGGGAATGGACGAGGCGAGAAGGAGTAGGGTCGAGGCAGCAAGGAAGGAGCATGACGGGTTGAGTACGGGGTAGGCGGGTGGGCGGGAGTACGGTGGCGGCGCGCAAGGCGAGGCGAGGCGAGCCGAGCCCAACCCAGCCGAGCCGAGGTGGTGTGGGGCGGGGCGGGGAGAGGCGAGGAGCAGGGCGTAGGGAGTTGCGAGCGTGCCAAATTACGGAGCGCATCGTTTTACAGAACGAGAACACGGGATTTACTCCCCGCGCGCTTAATCCGCGCGCGCTGTTCGTTTCGGGCTCCGCCGCGTCGCGTTGTTCAGCGCGCGCCCGCCGCCGCTGCCGCCGCCGCCGCCGCCGCCGCCGCCGCCGCCGCCGCCGCCGCCCCGCGGCCACCGCCAGCCCTGCGAGCCCGCCTTTCCTTTTTTCCCCTGCATTTTCTGCTACATCTCTCTTTTGTGTTTGCTCCCACTCTGCGATTAGCCGAGGGACGCACGAAGATGCCCGCTACAAATCTTGCAGTCGCGTTTTACCAGACTCCCGAAATTTTCTGTTCGTGGAGAAAGTTTCTTCAGCCACATTTTGTCAGTTGGTCTAGTTGATAACCAAAATTTATGGGAGTCGTATTAACGACATATGTGGTCAATTTTCAGGAATGTTCTTGGCCCCAATTTCACTGTATTTTGGGGCCATTGAAAAATTATTTTCGCTTTCAGGGGTAAGGGGTTGGTGAAAACTGCATGTTCTGACCACATTGATTTAAAGTAATGATTTATCAATTTAATGATATAAATTAGTGCGAAAATTAATCTAACATGTATATCGTTTTTATAACAACACTCATTTTTAAGAACTTTTATTTCATTCGAAGGCTAGCTTTCGCAGTGGAACGGATATCCTTAGGAAAGGGCAAGTTGTTACAAGGGTGAAAAGGGGTTGAAAAAGCTCGTGTCGAACGTAGTTTTAATGACCCTTTACATTATTCTCTCGAACATTTCTTAAAAAATCATTTTAAAATTGAGTATACATTTTTAAGGAAAAACGGAATACATATTTGTCAGTGAACAATCGAGGTTCTATTACAAATTAATTTCTGGAGACATATTTCTTAATTTACGTTGAATTTATATGATTTTGTAGATAGTTTAAAAAGCAATTATTTAACATTATATTTGTATTGTTACAGGTACTTGGTGACACTGCAGAAAGCTTGCGCATTTCTTCGTAGTCCTATGTAGGTATGTGACCAATAACTGTACGTTAACCTTTCCATTTGACGAGCACTAAACATCTCAAAGGATATTTTTTTCTGGATGGAGAACGAATTAATAGCGTTCTATGAGTTATTTAATGCTCTCTAGGCGTGCAATGGATGTCAATGAACAATTAGCCATTTCGCACACGTCCTGTTTCGAAGCTTTTCCCATGCACTTCGTGCTCTCACATATCAATTACCACAGGCCCTTCCACACAATCTCTTCCCGCGCCGATCCCCCGCCAGCGGAGTAACGCAGCCGCAGCGCTATCTGGCGGCGCCTTTGTGCGCGCGAGGACGCCTCCCGGTCCGGGCGCTGAATGCGGGGCGATACGCCGCCAGATTAACCCTCCGCCCGCGCCATCCCCCTCGCCGTGGCGGCGCCGCCCCGCCCCCTCCCACGCCGTCGCCCCGCCCCTCCCACGCCATCGCCCCGCCCCCTCCCACGCCGTCGCCCCGCCCCCTCCCGCGCCGTCGCCCCGCCCCCTCCCACGCCGTCGCCCCGCTCCTCCCACGCCGTCGCCCCGCCCCTTCCCACGCCGTCGCCCCGCCCCCTCCCACGCCGTCGCCCGTTCGCGCGTCCGCGCACTGCCTTTTATCGCGGCCGCGACGCGACGCGGCGCTGCGCGGCGCCTTCTAGGAATATTTATTCTACTTTCGCCGGCGGCTGCGCGGCGCTCGGCGGCGCGCGGCGCCGCCTCGTTTGCTCTTGTTTCGCAGAGGCCCTCGGATTACGCGGGCCGCGACGCGGAAGCGGGTCAGGCGGCGGGGTCGGGGGTGCGCGCGGGGGTGGGGCTTGTGGAAAGGGGGCGGAGGGAGTATTGGAGATGGCGGTGGTGGTGGTAGTGGCGGCGGCGGCGGCTGCGGGGGCGGTGGGGTAAGCGGCGTCGATGGAAGGAGGCAGGGGCCGGGCGGCGTCGGGGGCGGGGGCGGTGGAGGTGACGGCACGATGTTGCTTCGCGTTGAAAGGAACGGCTCTGTTTTGGGTTTTGAAGCCCACGACACGGCCGGAGAAGTTCACACGCTGTTCGCCTTAAGCGACTAGAAGAACTTCATGACATTTGCAAAATAAATTACTGTCGCTGGGAAATAAAGGGGAGAGAATAATGTCTTGTGTCAGAGTACATTTGAATTGCAAGGATGTACATTATGTGCAAAATCTAAGCTTTTTTCACGCGTTTAAGAAAAACATTTCAAATAGTTTTATTTACTTTGTTAATTTTTTAATATTCTTGACATATGAGCAATCTGGTTTCTATTTAGAAATTGAGTTGGATTCAATTATTTTAGAAAAAGGATTTTAAAAGGGGTTTCCTTGCTCTCGTTCCGTTTGAATTTAAAAAAATGTAATTTCTCATTCCGAACATAGTTTTTAAAAGAACTGAAATCTCTGGCATTTCCTGGAATTTCACAAATGTTTCTTACAAAGAACGTGGTGTTTGAAATCGATTGATGTAGATGTTGTTAAACATCATGTTCATCAAATATGTTGATAAACGAGAATCAATTGAAAAATTCTATATACGCTCCTAGTTTCATAAATATACCGAAAAATATTTTCAAAATTTGTTTTCAAGACTTTCAATTACTATGATCAACAAGGAGTTTTTTCAATGAGATTAACATGTCCTAAAATATTCATTATTTTTTAATAAACAACTAATAATGTTAAATAATTACATGAAAATGCTTTTTACAATGTTATTTTCTTGAAAACCCCAGTGCTCTGAGTGGACGTTTTGCATTGAATTATATATCAAAAGGAAAATCGTTTAGGAGAGCAACCATTCCGTGTTAGAAATTATATAGTTTTTCATGAAAAACAAAATATATATACAGTAAACGAATTTCAAGGGACCAAAATAGAGTTCGTGTTATAAGAAATCGTGTCACCCGAATATCATAAATGTCCGTATTACCGTAATTCCATGCCGGGACCGAAGTATTGTTCGTGTTAGGGCAAAATTCGTGTTAAGCGAGTTCCTGCTAACGAGGGTTTACTTTGCTTACAAATATTTTGAGATTATTATTTTTGCAACTGTCGGAAAGTTTAGTTTTTGATACTTCAACAAACCGAATTACTGATGATGTTATTGCTTAAAATGTTACGCAGTTTCAAAATTAATATTGTGTGAAACTAATGTTTGAAATGCACGAAATTAATAACAATTGGGAAAAATACAATTAGGCAAAATAATACTTTCTTTACAACTCTTTATATGTGATTTAGAAAAAAGGTGAGAATGTAAAAGTACAAATGGGATAAAAAGCGTCGTAAAATCAGCCATTAACTGCTCTATCTGTAAAATCATAAAATTCATGTCGCCTCGATTAAATGGGAAGGGATAATCCAGATCTTGTTGATCACATAATCTATGCAGCAAATAGTTACTATAAAAGCCGCGAGATTGTGAGACTAGTTTGTGGAAAGAGTTCAAGTATTAATGAACATTACATTCTACTACAATCGTGGGAAACTCTCGGGACAATCTCAACCAGTGATGTCTTGCTGGTGACAGTACGCGTGGCGTCACCACGGCATGCCATGATTTTATCGGCGCAACAAGCATTCTGAAAACAAACGATCAGAACGCTCTTTCTGTTTTTGATATCGATGACGCTGTCGAAACCTGCGTCAGAGTGTTTGTCAAAGGAAGTAAATATTTAGATCCTACGAAATGGACAGTTTGTAAAACAAAAATAAAAATTAAATGTGTGTAGACATAACAAGAACAAACCTTTCATTGATTTTTCTAATTCTCACCTTGGTATGTACAATTTTGAGAGCCACTTTTAGTACTACTCTCACGTGACCAAGTGGCCGACTGCGTGGGAGGAGATGTGTGCCACCCAGAAAACTAACTTGACGTCACTAGCCTATGTTTTGTTGGATAGTATAAATTTATTTTTCATAACTACAGTGAAGATAAATGTAAAAGGGTGAACCGTATCTGATTGTTACTGGAGATATGTATCTGATTGCCCGTGGTTGTCAACGTGTTCGCTGCTTGACTGGGACCGGGCTGAACATGCTCCCACGAGTGTAGTATGTGATCAGACGTCCCAATTTTTCGGGGCATTCCCAATTTTAGAGATCATGCCTGGAACTTAGAAGATGATTCTAGTTGGCAGTTCGTCCCGAATTTGTATTTGGCAGAACATTATTAATACATTTCTGCGAAATATTGTAGTTGAATTTTTGCGCTGCACCGTTTTTTTATAGTGTCGTTAATAAATAGTGTGTAAAGTGTCTTTAATTAATAATTCAAATGCTTAGTTAGTGAAAAACAATCGTATTCATTTTTCTTTGAACTAGATTATCCTTCCTTCTCGCTCTCTCTCTCTCCCTCTCTCTTTCTCTCTCTCTCTCTCTCTCTCTCTCTCACACACACACACACACACACACACACACACACACACACATACACAAACGCTCAGAAACACACTAACTCTCTGAGAATTTGTTACTGTTGAGCATTGAAAGCCCTTCATACTGCTTACAAAATTACATCATATAGCAAATGCCCAACGGCCGAGGATAGGCAGACAATGCAGCGCGTGGCAGACAGGGCAATCTGAAGGGCCGCGCGCACCTGTGCTCCTTCGCCCTTCGCGCGCAGGGCCCAGAACGCAGCTGCGCCGCCCACGACGCTTTGCGCGAGCGGCCCCAGGCGCAAGGGCGGCCAGTGGGCGCACTCGCGAACCTCTGCGGTCACGCCCTCACGCTAACAATAGTTTTTAATTTATTTATTGAATGCCAAAGTCGGAAACATATAAAAGGATTGCATTGTAAAATATTCAAATCATATAATCAAATTATAAAATAATATAATCATATTAGGAACACAATGAAAGTCATATTCATGATCTTGTGTGGCTGCCCATCGTTTTAATATGCCATTAAAAATATCGGTTTAAAACATTGTATCACATTGAATATAAATCAGAAGTGACTCCAAATATTTCTTGACATTTACAAGAAAAAACATTGAAGTTTTATGCTCAATCTGTATGCAGCCATTTTCAGCGGCGACCGTTACTATGGTTTACGAAATTTGCAATTGACAATCGCCAACAACGCTTCATTTCAACCATGCAAAGTCTGTTACTGCGGATTCCATGGAAGTGCACTTAAAATTGTATTGTGTTAGAACGCACCTGCTTCGTGCTGAGCTCAAGATCGAGGAGACCTTACTATATTCGAGGGTGGTACATGATTTGTTACTACTAATAGTGCTGGTTTCCTTTGATCACGGTATGTATGGTAGTATATTACTCGCGCAACTTTTCTTGAACGATAGATTGAAGAAATGCTGGTAGAATCGAGGTATTAGTTACGAAATCGGCCACTAGTTTTCATGAATCAATGCCAATCTCTGGAGAATCAGTCATGCCTTCGCAACTTTCTCAAATATTTGCGTTCTTTCTCAGGAGCTTGAAGTATCTCCTATGATGGATCTTCGCCTGCTTCGGTCATTTCTTTCGATTTTTTTGAGAAAATCACGGACAGAAGTTCTCGTCTTCGAAAGAAAATAGTTTCTATTTCGCGCCAGTGAAGATGTGTTTGGAATGTTGTCATCAGTGCTCGCTGCGAGCTTTTGACTTCAACTATTTATTGTGTCAGAGAGGGGGAAGCAAGGTCATCGTTCAAGAAAAGTTGGGATTAATACTATTCGTTTGCTGGCAGGTTTCTGCGTAGCGCGGTGTAAATTGTACCTTATCTATATGATCCGCTGCCTCTTGTGATATTGAATGATTGAGCTGCTCTTGTAATTTTTCTACGAATACTGCGTGCTGGACAATTAGACAATTAAGTTTAAATAATGCTTTCTCATATTGTATCAAGGTCAGGTGTAAGGGATGAAAATCTGTTGTTTATTGGAATATTCTAAGTTGTCGTATTGTTGTGAGAAAGTGATTGGTCATATTCATGTGATTCAAACAGGATGGCATCTTGTTCTATTCGTGATCTCTTTAAAGCAAAATCTTGCGTAATATGTTACATTATAGTAATAATAATAATAATAATAATAATAATAATACATTATATAATACGTATCTGAAGTATTGGTTGGAAACTTCCCTTTTGAGATAATGTAAGATGGGCTGTGAAACAAATTGTGGCTTAAAACTTTACATAAATCTTTACAAATCTTAATATCTCAAACTAAAATTATGTATAAATGGTATGTTAAAAATTGCCATCAAAATGTTTCAGTCCTCCCATATGTGGGACTGTATTCAGCCAAAACATATAATACAAAAAAATAATCAACATTATAATTCAACGGAAAATGATCCTCTTCTCGCGGTATTAAAGAGTTCAAGAAATGAAGTCGCTATTCAAGTCATAATGACACGACAAAGTCAAACAAAAATGTATTCCTATCTTTTAAAAACCTCAAAAATTAATATTTGAACAAGTGATAAATCAAACATTCATTAAACATGAAATCAAAGTAGAATATAAGATTTTTTACGTTCTTTGACTCCAACTTTATATAAAACACAAAAATGTAATACATAAAAATAATTGCACAATCTAAGAAGCGTATACATGCGTCAGTATTGAAGACCTTTAGGATTCTGAACTGCAGCAGGAAAGTTCACAATTTCTCCAAAGCTCTTGCTTTCCCCACTTCAACCATGAGAGTTGTATTAAATTAGAACCCGAAGAATTTCGATGATGTGGTGTAGTAGAGTGAGTTCTTCAGCGATTCCAAGTGTTAATGTAATTGCTTCCTGTAATGAGTAGTACTATGCATTAGCCGACTCCCACGTAAGGCAGACATGTCAAACCGCGCCCGCTCGAGCTTCTTGCGCGCCTGGGAAGCATCTCCTGTCTCCGCTCTTATTTCCCTCCAAATCCAGGAAGGGGTGCACATGCCTAAACTGAAGCTTCTACAGATAACACAATTCTCGCTTACGAGTGGACATGTCTTTTAAGAGGCAACAATGTTGGACTGTTGAACCTAAACTGAAAGTAGGAAGTTAATGCAATTGCATTCTTAAGTAAACGAACTACGAAACCAACATACTTTCGATTCAAAATGTTTAATATCACCTTTGACGATTTGAAATGACTGGTGTATTATTTCATTCTAATTATTTCTTTGTTTTAGTAGAGGAATGGGAATTTATAGAGCTAATTTTGGAAAAATAATCGTCAAATGACCACGTTCGCCATTCACCGAATGCCGAATGTCGGCTTTAAAGTCAAAGGCCGCCTTTAAAGTCAGGGTTGACACTGCTTCTCGCCCAATCCCGAACAGCTGAAGTGTTCGGCGAATGTTCGCTTCCTTTCGTGTGTCCACAAGACCGACACGCGGTGGGTAGGGCAAACACCGAATGTTCATCTCTCGGCCAATAGCAAGCAAATCATCCACACTACTTGTAATTCGGCGAGCGGTTGCTTGCGTCTCGAATGTGTGGAGCCGCGTTAAAAATCTCGTGCCAATTGCTCTGGACGCAGTGCCGCGATCTTGACGTGCCTGGCGTAAGGATAACCATGAAAGTGCTAGCTGTTGTGTCAGTTGAATTGGCCGCGCAGGAGCTCGCGTTGGGCCATCGTGTGGCGCTGGTGCGCGTGGAGAGGCGGAGACGTTGTGACGGTAATCACTTTAGGCGGCGGCGCGACGGCCGGCGGAGGGCGGCTGTTGTGCGAAGGCTTTGCGGCGGCACGCGTTCTCGGCTCGCGCTCCCCGCCCCCGCCTCCGCCACCGCACCCGCACCCGCCACCGCCACCGCCTCCGCCACCGCCTCTGCCCCCGCCACCGCCCCCCCACTGCCACTGCCACCGCCACCGCCTCTGCCCCCGCCACCGCCACCGCCACCGCCACCGCTACCACCACCGCCACCGCCTCCGCCACCGCCTCTGCCCCCGCCACCGCCCCCCCACCGCCACTGCCACCGCCACTGCCACCGCCACCGCCTCTGCCCCCGCCGCCGCCACCGCCACCGCCACCGCCTCTGCCCCCGCCCCCGCCACCGCCACCGCACCCGCACCCGCCACCGCCACCGCCTCCGCCACCGCCTCTGCCCCCGCCACCGCCCCCCCCACTGCCACTGCCACCGCCACCGCCTCTGCCCCCGCCACCGCCACCGCCACCGCCACCGCTACCACCACCGCCACCGCCTCCGCCACCGCCTCTGCCCCCGCCACCGCCCCCCCACCGCCACTGCCACCGCCACTGCCACCGCCACCGCCTCTGCCCCCGCCGCCGCCACCGCCACCGCCACCGCCTCTGCCCCCGCCCCCGCCACCGCCACCGCAACCCGCACCCGCCACCGCCACCGCCTCCGCCACCGCCTCTGCCCCCGCCACCGCCCCCCCACTGCCACTGCCACCGCCACCGCCTCTGCCCCCGCCACCGCCACCGCCACCGCCACCGCTACCACCACCGCCACCGCCTCCGCCACCGCCTCTGCCCCCGCCACCGCCCCCCCACCGCCACTGCCACCGCCACTGCCACCGCCACCGCCTCTGCCCCCGCCGCCGCCACCGCCACCGCCTCTGCCCCCGCCCCCGCCACCGCCACCGCACCCGCACCCGCACCCGCCACCGCACCGCCTCCGCCACCGCCTCTGCCCCCGCCACCGCCCCCCCACTGCCACTGCCACCGCCACCGCCTCTGCCCCCGCCACCGCCACCGCCACCGCCACCGCTACCACCACCGCCACCGCCTCCGCCACCGCCTCTGCCCCCGCCACCGCCCCCCCACCGCCACTGCCACCGCCACTGCCACCGCCACCGCCTCTGCCCCCGCCGCCGCCACCGCCACCGCCACCGCCTTTGCCCCCGCCCCCGCCACCGCCACCGCCTCCGCCACCGCCTCTGCCCCCGCCACCGCCACCGCCCCTGCCCCTGCCACCGCCTCTGCCCCCGCCCCCGCCACCGCCACCGACCCCGCCCCCGCCTCCGCCACCGCCTCTGTCCCCGCCACCGCCACCGCCACCGCCACCGCCCCTGCCCCCGCCACCGCTCCTGCTCCCGCCACCGCTCCCGCCCCCGACACCGCTCCCGCCCTCGCCCCCGCCGCCCGAGTACGAGCTCGCTGCACCTGCCTTCCTGCCGCCGCCTTGCCGCTCCCTTGCCTTGTTCCCAGCGACCCCTCGAATAGCCGCTGCTTGCTCTTCCTAGATGCAGAGAGTGGCGTATTCTTCCGCGCCGCCAATTCCGCCGTTTTACGTATTTACAGTTAGGGAAGTTCAAACTGTGAGGTACAGTGAATTGTGTGTGGTGGGAAACAGCAATCTAACCAAAGGCAATATTAATGTACTTTAATATCTCCATAATGTCTTCAATTGTTTCGGTTTCCTTCAAATCCTGCGCGCTGCCTGGCAGGGTTCTTAGATGAGGAATTATTAATGCGGGTTGCAATTCACGATGTACCACTCTCCGATTCCGGGGGAATACCACTGCTCATTTCTAAGTGCCCTCCTGCGTCTGTTATGACCACCAACCTCCGACGATATACATAGCTACAATGTACTAGAAAAATATGTAATTATTAAGCTTGAAAGTCCTATATAAACCTCACTGAACCTACTCTCATATTCGCAAAATGTCATATTTAGTTATTAGTAAGTTTATTCAAAACATTTAAGACCAATGCGTGTATGGTGAGCGATCATTTATGTCATTTCAGAGTCCCAAGATGCTGCAGATTATGCGTGTATTAAGTGCACTAAGTCATTCAAAACATTTAACAAAACGCCTATGCTGTGAATGATCATGAGATGTTTCATATTATGCTGAAGTTGGTCTATGTTTCTTAACCATAAGGAAGACACACATAGTTTTTCTTTCATAACGCATTTGACTTTTTCACCGGTGTGTTTTTGACCAATGACTGTGAAGGATTAGTATCGTACAAGCCAGTTACTGCTTTAATCCTTGAAAATAATCGCTTTTGTCTTGTCAGTTGCTCTTTGTTGAACATCAGATACACTTGCGACATACTTGTAGGTTACAAAGAGCTCAAATCAGAGAAAAAACGAACACGAGGAAGCACAAATAGGAAAATAGTTCACTTTATACCTCAAATAGTCTTCGTAAATTCCTCTCCAGGTTCTGATTTTCCCAGATAAATTCACTCGCTGCTACACGGCTCGGTACCCTTAGGACAGTAATAATAATAATAATATTAATAATAATAATAATCGAAACGTCGTCACCAAGGAGGCAGAGAAACGTCTTAAATACAAGAATTTGGAAATCGAGATCAGCCGAATGTGGGGCGTAAAAGCACAGGTCGTACCGATAGTTTTCGGAACTCTGGGATTTGTTCCGCAAACTTTGTGTAAGAACTTGGCTAAACTGCCGGGTCATTCAAAGGACTGGGAATTGCAAGAAATAGCGTTATGTGGAACAGCTCACATTTTGCGCAAAGTATTGTAGAGTCACCGACAGTCCCTAGTTCTGCTCTTTAGGTAGGTGGTTGCCACCTGGAGTAGATTTTATATTCAGCCGACTCATAACATCTTTAGTCATGATATAGAGAATAATAATACTACTAATAATAATTCTGTCGGTCCTTCAGAATTCTCTTTTCGATGGAGCAGCTTGTCGAATTTCATGCGAACTCGGTATGGCCTTTGAGAATTCAGAGGAAATGTTTTCCGTTAATCTGCTTGAAAAACCACATACGACTTTCGTTTGCGACCGTCTTGCTTTGGACGCCACCATGCAGGTTAATCTGAAGGGTATCCGAGACATTTCCACCCTAATTACGCATCATCTGCTGCCTGTGCAGGGGCTCCTTTTCCACCGCCCCAGCCCCTCCGCGCCTCTTTCATCGCGGCTCCTTTGCGGCTTTGGCGGGCGCCGATGGGGGCGTGGCGCGGGGGCGGGGGCGGGCGTCGTTCTTCCGACGGATTAGCTCGAAGCGCCCTCACGTGGAGGCGTCGCTCGTTCCGCGCGGGGGTTTTATGCCCCGGCCGCGCCACTCACTCGAGCCCCGCACGTGCGCTCAGCCGACGACGAGGAGCGACGTCTCCGCGCTCCGCCCCCTTTCCCCTCCTCCCTTTCCATCGCTCCTCAGCCCACTTCATCCCTCACTCTCGTTCCTCCCTCCCCGCCCCGGCCAATCATTTCCGCCCACATTGCCTCCACCCCGTCTATACCGTTTGTCCCTCCCCCCTCCCTTGCTGCCTCACCCTCCGTTCTCTTCCCGCTCCGATCCATCTCCCAGCGCCCGCCTTATCCACTTCGCCCCACATCTCCCCGCCCCTTAAAAACCTACACGCTTTTCTCGCTCCTTAGCCCCCATCATCCCTCCCCGCACCGTCACATCCGTCCCCGCTCGGCCCATCCCTTCTCGCCCACTTCATTCCTCCCCGCGCCCTCATCCTTTCCATTCGTGCCGTCTCTTCCCGGCTGTCTCACCGAACCCTTCTCTCTCCGCAGCGACCCATCTCTCTCATTCCGTCTCATCCTCCTTGTTCCATCTCTCCCCGTCCCCCATCTTCTACCATACCCCCCCGCTCCCTCATCGCATACCGCGTACCCTGTCATTATTCCCCGCCCACCCAGTACCTTCCGCCCTCCTCAACCCTCTCCGCCCTCTCTTCCTTACTCTCTGCTCACCTATTCCTCTCCGGCTGCCGCACCCACTCCTTCCCTCCCCACTCAGATTCCACCCTCTCCGCCCGCCTCGTCCGCCTCGCCCTACTCCGCCTCGTGCCTCAGTGCCTGCGTCGCGCACTCCACTGCCTTCCGCACATGCTGCTCTTAGGGCGAAGACACAAGGCGCTGTCAGGAGGATGATCCGTCTTATCTTTGCGTAGGAGTACTTGCTGAATGCGAGTATCTTGCGAATGAAATATTTCATTATGCGCAAGATTTCTTGGGATGTTTTGTGAGTGTACATTTTATGGAAAATTGTGGTTTTCGGGTTAAATGAATATGGCTGCAGCAAACGATCGTCTCTTGCTGTTTCCCTGTTTTTGCGGTGATTTTCAGAACGTTCTCCTTTTAAGTATGAAACGTGACTCCATTACCTGCAACTGCTCATGTTTCCTGAAATACGGAATACTTCACGACAGTTATGTAATATTATACACGTATTATTTTCGAAGAATAAATTGGGATATTATTTTGACTCACTAAATATATTAAAGGAAAGTAAACTGCATAAACATTACTCAGAGCAATTTTTATCGAAAATGAAAGTTGCCTTTCTTCCGGAAATGTTTCCATTCTTTACTCGCAACGATCCAGTAGGTTTATTTTCACGTTAATTAGTGAGAAATAACTTCTCAACATGTAAGAGACTGGCCTTTTGTTCGCCAGCGTGCCAAATCGTTTCATCGTCATTTACATACTTGTTTA
>JAHLJT010000631.1:123333378-123358378 GCA_031308135.1 Acheta domesticus | reverse complement strand
CTTTCCCGAAAACGGGTGAGATTGACAGGCGACACTTGTTATCCTATCCCTGTTTGACTGTCTCCTTACATTTTGTGTACGAATGAAATTCTTTGCAATATTAACAATAAGTATGCATGTGCTCATGTTTTCTAATATCCAGTCAGGATTAGGAACATTCTTGTCGCTGTGCAGTTTTCCCGCAAAACCTGGACCGCTCACTACTTCAAAAACTCATTCTCCTGATTCGGCTACATACTAACCCACAGCGACACTGTGTACGTAGGAGTCGATCTTATAATCGCTTTCACGTAGTGTCAGACAACTTCCGATGAAAAGATGTTGCGCAACCCGACATCCGTCCGTCCCTTGGGCACGAAGTAGTAGTGTTCAAGCAAATAAAATCAAAAAAATGCAATATTACACGCAGATGAAGAGACCTGGATCCAATGAACCCTGCTTGCCCGGTTGCGGCTGAAAAAAAATTAATTTATTATTCAGTAACTCTCTTGCAAAATGGTTGCGGGAACCATTAAAAACAACGTAGCAAACAAAGTCACAAAAAACTTTCCTAATACCTTGGATAGTTTTCACGAAAAATATTGAAAATTTTGCTTCTGGGTCCACTGGACCCCGGTTGCCCGGATAAGGGTTAAAATTGGATTGTTACGAAT
This sequence comes from Acheta domesticus, assembly GCA_031308135.1. NCBI lineage: Eukaryota > Metazoa > Arthropoda > Insecta > Orthoptera > Gryllidae > Acheta > Acheta domesticus. The sequence goes on along the minus strand of JAHLJT010000631.1, from coordinate 123,357,725 downwards.
TGGTATTGTACACTTAACATGAAATGAGATGGCAGATAACATACTACACATAAATAAAATCCCCACTTCCCTCTTCTCTCTCTTATCCTTCTGTTCCCTTCCCTCTTATAATCTCTTCTTCCTCTTTCTCTCTTCCTCTTTGTTTCTTTCATACATTCTCCACCTCGCCCTTCCTTTTCGTATCAAAAACTTTCCACGGTCCTTCTTGAGACGAGTCATTAAAAAATTATTCTTGCAGTGGTTAAAATTTGTAGTGACATAAATTAACTTTTCTTCCTAGGAAAAGTTTTCTCTTCAAAGTTGTGGAGATAACCGATATTTCAAACTTGAAATATTGAAATAATATCCCATTATGCCTCAATTAAAGATTATTCTTGTTGGGGGACGATTTGAACGATGTAAAAAATATGCTTCCCTTCTGCCCTCCCGTATCGCAGCGCTCCGGAGCGCTCCGGAAACTACTATGACCTTTCTTCGCAATGACTCTTTGACCCTCCCACGCTAATGTAATTTCCGCCTGTAGTGGCGTAGATTGCACTATTTAGAGTGTTTATAGTGTTTAGTGTTATGTTTATAGTTACAGGTTTAAATTCTGGAGTTCAGTCACGCTAAGGTGCAGTGGATATCAGACCACATACGCACAGACAGCATCTTCCTCAAACTACATACGCACTAGGTCATAACATTTTTAATATCTTCTTTCTTAATTTCTGTATCACGTGTATTGTATTGGGGTTTTGAAGTTCCTGCATCCCTGATTTCCGAAGCACGTGAAATATTTTCTAGATCATGGGGGATTATCGAAATATGAAGATGTGGGATCGGCTCATCGCTTTGCCCTAATGTTTGATTGGAAAGGATGGGGGGAGAATAGCTGGCTTGATGTCTGGCTAGGTGGCTGCGGTCGCCGACTCACGAGAGCAGTAGGGAGCTAGTTTGCCGGGTCGCAAGTTTGAGTCCCGCGTAGGTCCTGGCTGTTACATGTTTGTTGTGGCATATTGAACCTCCCCACCCACCCATGCATCACCGTTCCCGTGACATCCCTGCATTCCTGACCCGTTCGGATGGCGTGGGAGAATGCGTTAGAGGCATGCATGCATTACATCTTGGACAGTGCCTTTCCGTAAGTACCCGAACGCCCGCTGGTAACAGTGCAGAGCTGGCAGTCACCAAGTGGTGTTCCGTGTGATGCCGTGGAACAGGGGAGCGCTATCTAGACGGGACCTAGTAGGTCCCTTCACCCTCCTTTACCGGTAGGCACTGAGGAGCTAACGGGCTTCGCTAACCGGCCCGTGTCTCTTCATTGCCAGAGCAGGGGAAGCCACGGTAAGTGCCAAAATGGCCGCGCTTGGAGGTTGACCTCTCAGCGGGTGGAAGTGATACTACCACCTAAGCAGTGGTTCCTGGAATAAGTCTTAAGAGTCAAAGAGGTAAATTTAGGCGCTAGTGTTGTTCACGGACGGACGGACTGTTTTAAAAAAAACACGTTTTCGTTATCAGAGGACCCCAAAACATGTATTTTCCGTTGAAATTTCGAAATCGATTTTCCGCAGGATTACATGACTCTCTATACACTATGTACATCACTCTGTATATACGTACGTATACGAGAAAGTAAAAGTACTCGCACTCGAAGCGGGGGGGGGGGCGGTCCGTGACCCATTGTTTAAGGTGTACTACTCCAACAATTACCTAGATTACCTAGAATCCTTTGGTTGAAACTTGGGAAACGACCGGTCAAAGAAGCTTGTCTCTGAATTTCTCATCAATGCAATGGTTGACTTTAAACCTATTATTTGATCACGTATTTGTATTGGTGTATTTCGAGTGAAAAAACGCGCGCACTAAGAATTCTTGCCTAGGACCTTCTGGACCGAAGGAAGTTTAATTTGCGATCCTCGCATGTGCATATTCCATTACAGTTGGCAGTAAGGTTTATTGCGCACTTCTTTCATTATTTTAGTAGTGAAAGGGTTTCATCATGTTATCCCCACTTCTAACGTTTCTGACAACCACCTACGAATGTTTGATATCCACTCATGAATTACACGCAATAAACTAATAATAAACGTTGGATTATTTCCGGTGGTATTAATAGCACAGTGTTAATGGGCCATGGGCAATTCCATGAGAGAGGCGTGAGGCTGCAGTACCTGCTAAACCACGCAGGCAGGAGGAGGGAGAAGTCCAGCGCGATGATCTGCGATGCACGCGGCCAGGCGAATGATGTCTCCTAAAATGAACGAGGAATCAATGAACTGTTTGATGGCCACGATTCATTATCGGGTCCTGCGGACTGAACGCAAACGAAATGTGATGCAATACCCGAAATGATGTTACCGTACCGCCTGATTTCCTGGAACTCGAACAGCAATCATGTTTATATCATGTTGGTCGTTATCATTCGATGATTCGATATCAAAATACATTTTGGAAATAATACAGTTTTTGAAGAACTTTGGTAGAAAAGCAGAATTCAATAATTTCATTAGACCAAGATCATTAAGAAATGGCATAATGTCCACTCATTTTTGATTTTACTTGTTGATTGCTCATGCTTTTTACTAAAGATTTTAAAATAAGATATTTAGTAATAAGATACAGGTGGAAGTGTTTGGTGTGTAAAGGGCATTACGCCCATGAGATGTCGATGTGCATTTGGCAAGACGGTAAGCGAATATTTTGTGCATTCTGCCCAGACGATCTGGCCGGCTATCCGGCCTTCCCATACGATGAACCTACGAGGTGAATTAAAATATAGTGTAGAGCTATCGACACATTTGGCTTAGCGATATTTGTAAGGAACTGAAATTATTAGAACAAAATATTTCTGAAATTTGTATTAATTTATTTGATTCGAATTCACTTACTTGGATACTGGTCGTATTCTTATGTAGTGTACGTTATATGATGCGAATGTTTAACTCAACTTCCAAGCTCCACATGTGAATTATAGCCTTCATAAATTATAAACATTCTAGTGCTGAGTAATAATTATTACTAAGCCTAGGTCAGGGAGGTTTTACTCCGCGAGGACGCCTTTATTCCCGTGCTGTTCCTAGCTGGTAACCACGTTTGTGGTTTGCCTCTGTCAACTGTAGGAAGAATACTTGGTAAGTGATCACCTGAGAGTATGATTATGGTTAGAATGACAATTTTCATGGAATGCGAGGTAAGAGAAACTGGGGCGCCCAGAGGGGAGGGCAGCTGGGACAAATTTCCCCATGCCCCGACTTAATTGGGACTCCTATGTTTTTTAATCCAATGTAAAAAATGCTTCACTTTCTAACTCAAATGACTCACTGTTCTGTTGTATGGAGAGAATTCTTTTTAGGTGCTGGAGAAGCCAAACACTCCCACAAGCAATGCACACGTTGAAAACATCGATTTTTATTCAGATTTCAAACAAGGGGCGTACGTCTCCACGATTTGGGCACGTCTACTCGTGCTTTCGCTCCACCGATGCCGGTAGTTGTAAATTATTTCATAGAATTAGTTGAATTATCGACTGAGTGTTAGAATTTTCAACACTAGCTTGATAGGTAGATCTAATTCAGCCGATGTATGGAAGAGAATTCCAGAGGCTAGCTGCTTTGATCGTTAGTTTTCTTTGGTTTGTCCGATCAACACTAGACAAATGCTGGGCTCTCACAAACGGTCTACGGACTCCGCGCGATCTTTCCTTCATCTTCCTTACCTTCAACCCTTGTATACATACTTGCACTTACATGCACTACCCTTCCCTTCCTATCACACTTGTCGGGAGACCAGTCAGGAGTTTAGAACTTGTCCCGGCTGGAGGCGGTGCCCTGCTGGTGGGAGACGAATATGAAAAACTTCGCAAGCTGGTGTGTAGGTCGGCGTCGGATCTCGCCATCTAGTAGGGAGGGAGGTCACTGTAGTGTCCGCCATGCGGGCACTCCAGAAGCGATACGCCTCGCCGCACCAGGAGAGCGGCCAAGGCGTGGAAGGCGCCCCTCTCCCTCCTCCTGTAGAAGAGGGGGCACGCAGCCGACACCTTTCCCCTGCGAAGGGGTGGCAAGACCGCGCGGGAGCCGCGGAGCCGGGGCCCCGGCATTCGATCACCGACAGCTATCAGTAGAACACTAACTTGACTTAGACATTGTACCCTGCGCAATTACTTGTGATTCTTTGATTAACGGCTTATTTGTAACCTGTATAACGACCCGGCTATGAAAACATATCTTTGATGTTGTGACTCCTGACAGCGTTTTGTGGATTATTCTTTGGGATTTTAGTGATTAATAAATTGTTGTTGCAGACCGCAGAGGGTTGTTTAATTTGGTATACAACAGTCACAGCCAGTTCTCGCGATAAACATGCACTACACTTACGGGACTAATGATCTTAGCTGTTGACGCGCCCGGAAACACTAATCATTCAGTCAATCAATGAAACACCCATGGTCCATGAGAAGCCCATCCCACTCCTCCGGTTGCGAGCGTGAACGTGGGCGGCCGCTGCGCTCGGCGGCGGTGGCGGTGGCCGTGCGCCCGCACGTGCGCCAGGGGCCGGCCGGGTGGCCCCTCCGCCAGCGCCCCCGTGCGGCGCCGCCCGTAAATTCCGCCCGGAGGCCCATAAGTGCCGACGGAACGGCGCGGCGCGGCGCGGCGAGGCTGGGCGCGGGAGGGGCGCGCGGAGGACGCGCCGGGGAATCCCCCTGGGCCCCGGCCGCCCCGGGCAGCGCGCTCCCGCCAGGAGGGCCGCCTCCGAGGTTGCGTTGATTTCGACGACGCACTTGTGTCCACGGGGTGGTGGAAGTAACGTACGAGTATCTCGGTGGGAATTGTCTGGAAACGTGCCCAGGTCTATATATATCTAAGGTTTTGTTGATTACATGTTTTGGTGTTTTGGTTACGAATTTTCGTGAGCAAACTCAATTACGTTATCCTAAAGATTGTTGTTGTTTTGACAAACTATTTGTATTGGTATTGAAAGCAACGTGTCTTGCACACGTATTTTCTGGAAGTGAATGCAAGTTGAATAAAATAATCTTAGATATAACATTAAACAATAGAATGTCACAAATTCAAAATGAAGTTTTAAAAAAATCCAAACATTAAATTACGGGGGCTTCAACGAGGGAGCTTCAACTAAATGAATTCCCCGCTTGCTTATTCTCTAACCCAGCTCTAGTTTTAAGTAATACAAATAAATGAAAAATCAGTGGATTGAATACGTAGAAAATAAAGCTGTTAAAAATTTTCTGGAAGTGAATATAATCCAGACCTACATATATAATAATATTTTATTGATTGCTGTAACGCATGTCTTTTTGTTGTTGTAACATAGCTTGAATAAGAATTATCTTGAAGGGAATATATTCCAGATCTACCTTCCGCTTTTCATTCGCAGCTGTTTTTAAATATTTGTTGCGAGCTATTCTCTTCGTTCGCAAAAGTTATGTTAATCATTTGTTAAAGATTTACAATAACCACAATCCAATTCGTACCAGATTATATGCCAGTTTATCATTTATTCCGTAGAAAATACCAAGTTCGAAGCACTTTTGTCGTAACCAGTAGATGCCCCAATTCGCAGCACTGTTAACCAACCCTCCAAAAGATCAATATACCAGGTACAGTTCGACGTAGACACAGTAGACAAAGTAAGCCAGATACTAACTCACTCGACACAATCTGACTGCCGTGCAGTTCCTTCGTTTTATCCCCTCTCTCTCTCTCTCTCTCTCTCTCTCTCTCTCTCTCACACACACACACACACACACACACACACACACACATAACCACACACACACACAGACGACTCATTCTTTCAGCTAATGGCTTGCCCACTGTACCTAACTTTGCTATAGAAGCTCTTTTTTTTGTGCTCGCTACTTGCTCCTTTTGCCACAGTAGGCGCATCGCTGCTTCTCCGCGGGCGCTCTAATCGTATTTAATTTCCCACTCGCCCAAAAAAGTGGTGTCGGCTGCGAGCGAAAATCGCAGATATTTACAATTATGTCTTCTGAACAATAAGTATATTGAATAGGTGAACGGAAAGATAAATTAAAAATATTTTCGTTGGGTTTTAATTCAAGATCTTTACTCATCTCTCGTGAGCATCACGATTTCAGCGTTAAAGTCTAGCATTGAACTCTTGCGGGCGTTACCTAATCACTGAGGAGAATTGAACCTATTTCGGTCCCACCTTGTATAGAACATTGGGGCAGACCAGTTATATACTGTCTAACATTGCGATAGACCAAAAAAGCGAAATTAAATAGAATTAAATTAAATATAATGAGATAATCTTAACCTACTTGACAGTGAACGTAATGGGCAAGAACCTTTCGGAACAGAGTTAAACGGAAGTTAGAATTTCCAGTAGATACTAAATGAGGCACAAGAATGTCAGCCATGTGTAGACTCCAAGACGAGAACCAGTGAAACCACTGATGGGAACAATTTCCACAATTTTCGTTTATACGTCGCAGTTATCACCACACGTGAAGCAAATCGCATTCCTAGCAACGGAAGGCTTCCGGAAACAGGGCAGTGCTGGCAAAACAAGGCAGTGGTGGCGGCGCGGGGGGCGGGGGGCGGAGAGCATTGAGACCCGCGAAGGCGTGGGGCCGTAACGAGCGTGACGCGTCGGCGAGAGCAGGGGCGGCGCACACTGGCCCGAAATTAACGGAAGGCGGAAAATTGCATTTCCGGTATTATTTAAAGAGCAACAAATTATATTTTGGGAACTATTTAACAAATAAGGGACAATTTCCAATGTAGTTATTTTTTATTTATCGCTGTATATCTTGGTTTTCTTGAAAGCGTCGATTTTCGTGATATGAATTTGGAGAAATTTCGCATTTCCGGTATTATTTGAAGAGCACAAACATTTATTTTTTTGGAAACTACTGAGCTACAAAAATGTAACAAATTTCCATGTAATTATGTTTTATTTATCTTTGTGATTTCTCGTTGTTTTTTTTTTTTTTTGTTTTTGTTTTGTTTTTTTTTTTTTTTTTTTTTTGTTTTTTTTTTTTTTTGCAATTGTCATGGTAACTTGAGGTCAAGTTAGCAGAATCGGTATAGCGGGATCAAATGAAGAGCGATAAATTTTATTTTTGCCTATCGAAATTAGCAACAAAAAGACGACACATTTTGAGATTAATTTCAATTTTTTTTAAAAGTTTGCTACGTTAACTTAACGGTCTTCAAAGGCCCACAATGAATAAAAGCGATAGGAAGCGCGATACTTTACAGCTGGAAACATTTTGGAGAAATGACGAATACTCTTCTGAAATGGGGCTGTTAATTAATGTAAGTTCCTAAACATTTTGTTTTTTATTGTAGTCATTTCCAGCTCTCGAAATTACTGTGAAAACGCAGTTGAAAGTCACGAAAAAACTTGCTTTCTTTTTTAAAATAGAAGAAGTTATGAAGAGAATGAAATCCTTTTTATTACACTTGAATCTGCGTCTAAAAGAGGAACATTTCTACAAGAGACATTCAATTATTTCTTATCTTTAAAATAAACTTTGAAAACAATGAGTAACATGGAATTGGAAGTTATGCCTTAATTCTATTTCCATATTTATTATTTCAATAACCTTTTGACTGTATACATTGGAAATGCCCAATGACTCCCATTTTAGTAACATGAGTATAGGTTCTCTTTTTTTACCTCTTCTACTCTTAGAGTGATTCGGATAACCACTGTTTAGATCAGTGTTGTCAAGGTCGACGCCACGAGTGGGAGTCCGTGGCACGAGTGCTACAACGAAATCGCCCCTCCAAGCAGTTCATTACCCCACCACCAGGGACAACGCCATCTCTATTGTAAAACGGCTGTAGTTTCCTTTCCGGACGCTAGTTGACGCAGAGTAGCTCGTGGCATGCTACGGACCCACGACACGTGCCACTGCCACTAGAAGACCTTGATACCACCGGTTTAGATGGAGGTGGTAATTGTTGTACGTACTACCACTGCCCGCCGCGCCGGCTGAGACTGACGAACCTCCAGGCGTGGCCACCGTGGCACTTCCCATGGTGTCCCCGCTCTGATACCTAAATGGGCCAAGGCTGTATTTTCGATATTTATTTACCAAATCCGATCCAGAGGTCAGCCCTTATCGGTAATTAGCTGGTGGAGGGATCATAGCCGCGCTTAGGTAGCGCTCCACTGTGACCTGTAGGACCATACCGAACGTCCGACTGTTGTCGCAAGATCCCACAGTGTTACCGGCGGTACGTCCTATAACAGTGGCATGTGACTTGCGGCGGTCGCTGGATATCGCAGGCAAATAGGAGATTTGTCTGGACGAAGAGTAAGTTTGCGAGAGATTGGGAATGCCCAGGTATCAAATAGTTTGGTTATGATAGCGGAGCTGACTCCAGAACTGTTGGTGTGAAGGAAGTGTTGCCACGTGTTCTCTCCTTTGCAGGCGGACGCTCTCGTCTTGAACGTTCCGACGGTTTACTCATGCGTTCCATTTCACTCCTTTACATCTCAGCATCCACGCTTGGTATAAAAGCGTATTGGAAATAAGTCCAAAGTAGATTGGAGTAATCGGTATTTTGGCAAGGTTAGACTTTTTTCTGTCTCACATACGAGAGTTTTCTAGCACAAGCAATAACTCAAATTCTCGTTAGATGTACATGAAATGTCAACGCCCTGCAATTCTAATTCTAGCGTAATTTTTTGTAAAAATTTTTGTTTATGTCAGAAATTTATTACTTGGGGTTCAATATGTATCATTTGAGGTCCTTATAATATTCGATTACTGGCAGATCTTGTTTCTATTAAATACAATTCTACACATTCTCTAAAAATTTCAATTTGTTTGGTGACTGGTGTTAATATTGTTTCATGTCTCTGAAAATATGTACCCTCACGTTTTGCATTTTAAATTTAACAATAGAATGAATCAAACAAAATTTTAAACACTGCCAAAATCCTAATGTTATTTTAGAATTTGGCCTCAACAATTTGTATCATACCAGTAGGAAGGTCGTCTTTGCGTAATATGCAAATTTCGTCGTATTCATTGGTCAGATGGTGATTTAACTTCAAATAGTTACTAAAGTTTCTTTACATGCCGCGAAGTCAATAATACGACATGCGTGTCATCAATTTTCGCATCTGAAAAAATAAAATAAAATGGCTTTGCCGGAGAATTGAACTCGCGCACGTCAGAAGACGTTGGCACGCTAGAAGATGCTCCATCGGGACAGTTTTTAGCCGAAATAACCAGCACCCAATGTATACTTCCGTTTTTTAATGTTCTCCATGACATTAGGTTATTATTACACCTCCTGCCTTACAAAATGAATCTTTTTTACAGTGGTGAGCACGTTTCTGCACGAATTAATTGAAAAGATTCATTTTATAAGCAGGAGGTGTAACAAAGTTCTAATGTCATGGGCCATGTTAGAAAAAGCGAAGTACAATGTGCGCGCATGCGATGCAATTTCGCCCCACTGTGCGGCGCGGCGCCGTGTTGAGTCGTGGGGGCGGGGCTGGGCGGTGCGGGGCGGGAGCGCGCCGAGGCGGAACCGCGAGGGCAGCGCCGGAGACTTAAACGCGTTTTTTACGGGCGCCCTTAAAAAGGTTACGAGCGAGGCACGCGGCGCGCGCGGCCGCTGAGGATGTCTCTCTGGGCGACAGCGCGGTGGGGGCGCGCCGGGGCACGACAGGGGAAGGGGGCGGTGGGGGATGAAGTGAGGTGGCGACGGCGGCGGAGGTGAGCGAGGGAGTTAATATTGATTCCCAGAGCCTCAACTGCTTTGGACATCATTCCCGTTAGTGTACTGAATCCGGTGTTTGTTGTGTTCTGAGAAGTGGTGGTGTTCCTCCCTTCCTGTCACTTGAGTTTCGGCGCCTGACCTACAAGTTGACGGGTTTGCTTCTCCAGATATCTCCCCCATCGGAGCATTGCCCGCGTCTGGACAAGTTCAAAACTTGCCACTGGCCTCCCAAAATGTATGGTATTATAGAGCATGAAAGTATGTGAATGTGTGTGTAAAGGGCGAGGAATGGGTAAGGTGGAGGTAGAAACGATAGCGCGAGGTTCTTATATATTTTATTAAGATACTGCTCTGGTATTCTCCGTACTATTGACCGGAGAAACCACGGTAAACTACATATCATAGCAGCCGACCGTTAGAATTCTGGACAGTGTTCGAATTCGATTCAGCTGTGTAGCTAATGTGGAAATTCCGCTACCATTAAGACTATTCCTAGGATCTCCAGGGAAACGATGCTGCCGAGGCAACTGTGTTTCCTCTGAGCTATCCTAACCGGTATGTGGAAAAACGAACTTGAAAGTTTTTAAGAATGATGGATTCAGAAGCATGGTTAACGTTAGGCTGAGAAAGAGGAAATGAGATATGACTGATTTGATACCTGTTAGAGGATGTACCGGCAGAGGAATTTAGCGAGACACACAACCAATTTCGAGAACTCATATTCGAGAAAGTGGGGCAGATCCACTTTATCTTAGCAGTGCCGAAAGTGATCGCTTAAACTTAAGGATTCCAGTTGACCTACATTTGGGGATTTAACGTTTTCTGACTTTCCTGCCATGCATTTACCGACAGGGAGAACGCCACTTGTACGCGCAGGAAGGGCTCCGGCGTATGGTCTTCGTGATGCGTGGAGATAGCGGTAACCGAAATCGGCGAAGAAGCAGCAAAGGCCGACTGTGACCCGCGCGTGAAACCGCCGCTGCCGGTGCCAGGGCACCCCGTGGGGGGCGCGGGGGTTGGGGCCGGGGGAGGTGAAGGATTCGAAGCCTCGGCGGGGCCGACGTTTACGAGCGGGGGGGTGCCCGTCGCAGTTGGCGGCGGCGGCGGTGGCGCTGAGATGCGACCCGGGCGTTGACACGGTCGGCAGGCGACAGCTTCATTACCGAGACAATCGGACGAGATAGCGCCCCCTGCTCCTCCTCCTCCTCCTTCGGTCCCTTCCCGTCCCTCGGGAACGCCTCCTGCTGGCGACGGCACCTCGGCGCAGGACCCGAGTTAGGTAGGGTACTGCGATAGGGGTCGGGAAAAAGTATTGATGTTTTGTTTTTCGATATTTTCGTAAAATTGATGTATTCGTCCAGAAGCATCGATGCTTTTAAAAAATCTCATGATATAATTAAAATTTTCTAAGTATCTAATTTTTTTTTGTAAATTGTTCGCAATCAACAGCCATTGACAACTGTCGCTGTTGTCGATCCCCAGGTGGCATGAAAACGTTTCGCAACCTTTCTCCTGTGTTGTTAGTTTTGATTAATTTGTATGTGGTAATATTGTTTGACTTCGAAATATTTCATATTTAAAACATCGATATTTTAAACGTCGACGTTCTTTGCCGATGTTTTCATTGACATCGAAAATATTTTGGTGATGTATCGAAGTATCGATGTATCGATGTTTTGCTAAAATTTGCCGTCACTCTCTAGTGGAGTCGTGAAGTCATGCTGTCACTTCCCTTCGGAAAAAAATCCACTAGATTCACTTTTTAAAAATCCCAGTTATTATAGATAACGTTCCTATATTCAGTTGCAAAAACTTAATGTGCAATTAATATTAAACTGAATATTTTTCAATTTTTTTTAAAAAGTCTTTATTTTTAAATACGAAATTCTTACTGTATTGTATTTGATTAACATTAATTTTCCAAATACAAACTCATTTTATAAGATTTTTCCGAATATTCTATGAAATATATTTCGTACCCCTCCCCTGCCAATTGTTCCGCCTCCAAAACAAAAGCTTACTTTCTTTGTAGGTACAGACCTGCCGCAGCAAGTTCCGGTACGCCGCCACCAGTGTAGCTGTCATTTCCACCTTTCACACCATCTTCAGATCCTCCTCCGCTGCATTTTTAGCCTCTATTTCCACTTTTATATTCACTTCCAACTCCACATGAATTTTTTATCTTTATCTTCACCTCCATGTTTCAGATTCTTTACTACCTTCCTTTCCTTATCCACTTTCAGATTCAGCTGTGCCCTCATCTCAATATCTTTTTCATTCCTACACCCGCTTTTCACCTTCACCGTTATTAACTGAAATTTGCATTATTATTTTAACTATGATCTTGGTTGCTTTAAAAGTACGGTGAAAATTGCTTTAAAATTTCAGAAACTGAATTTCTGCGACCGCGTGAGAAATTGCTCTGCAATTATCTAGTTTTATTTACAGCACATAGTGCTTGAATCTTTTCGAAAGTTTTCCAAATACGCTAGTCATATTTTCGAAGATACACCTACATACTATATTGTGAGGTTGAAAGAAATATTGCTGTTTATCACAAACAATTGAAGATTTGGTCTATTGTGAGGAAGGATTAGTAAAAATACAGATGCCAAAGTTTGTGTTTATATTGTGGAATGTTATCAATGTTATTACTATGTAGCTCGTGAAATGTTTGTGTGCTACGTAGGTATACAGATTTAATGTGCGTAGTTTAAATAAGACATTAGTAGGGGTGTGCACAATATACAGAAGTGGAATTTTGCATTTTCCCTCATATACACTATCGCATATCAACCTCGTCCTCCAGTGAGTGTGTGTGTGTCCACTTCAAATTTTCGAACACTGCATGGCACCACCGGAAGTTGCTGTGAGGGTCCGTAGATGATGACTACGTAAACTGTACCCATTAATTAACAGAAAACCTGACCTCAAAACAGAATGTACACTAGTACTTTGCAAAGCAATAGTTCTGTCCATTATAATGTACGCATGCCCCAATATGGTACAAATGGCACAACACTTCCGACACAAATGTAAAGAAAATACAAACCTTCCAAAATAAAATTATACGCATGTCTGTAAATCAGTGGCGTATCTACGGTATGGCAGGCATGGCACGTGCCATGGGCGCCACTCACCAGGGGCGCTATTTACAGTATACCCGTTAAAAGAAATAACAACAACCTTGATTTCAAGCATCCCTACAGGGGCGCAAATTCTATGCTTGCCATGGGCGCCTGAATACCTAGAAACGCCTCTGCTGTAAATGCCTCTTCATTCGAATCATTGAATTACACTCATAACTTATACCAGAAACTATCCGTCAAATCATGCTCAAATGTACGCATTCCTTTTTCACTTATTTGTATAATATACCAAATGATCATTACTGCCTTGGTTCATCAGCAACAACATCCCGAATCAAAAATAGATTTCCATATAACAAATATTGAATCCAATTTGCTGACCCCTCATAAATCATTCAAAAAAAAGAAGAAATAATGAATTAAGGAATAAACAACAAACTTATTAGGAAAAGCTTACAATAATGAGGAAACTGTTGGACTTCCTTTATTTACATTTGTCTAAAGAATCACACGACTTTATGAATGTTTGATGACTATATGAATGTATTATTGCTGTTAATTATGTGCGGGGCGGTCGCGGGGGGGGCGACAGTGGGCGGACGCCGATAGTGGGCAGACGCCGATAGTGGGCGGGCGCCGATAGTGGGCGGGCGCCGATAGTGGCGGGCGCCGATATTGGGAGGGCGCCGGTAGCGGCGGGCGCCGATTGTGGCGGACGCCGATAGCAGCGAGCGCCGATAGTGGCGGGCGCCGGTAGTGGCGGACGCCGATAGTGGCGGGCGCCGGTAGTGGCGGGCGCCGGTAGTGGCGGGCGCCGATAGTGGCGGGCGCCGGTAGTGGCGGGCGCCGATAGTGGCAGGCGCCGATAGTGGCGGGCGCCGATAGTGGCGGACGCCGATAGTGGCGGACGCCGATAGTGACGGGCGTCGGTATTGGCGGGCGCCGGTAGCGGCGAGCGCCGGTAATGGCGGGCGCCGGTAATGGCGGGCGCCGCGTGCACGTCGGCAAGTGCTGTTGGGGCGAGGCGCCGTCGGCGGAGGGATTAAGCGGGATGCCACCTCGCTGCCCGTCAAGCGGGGCCGCCGCCGCCCGCGCCGACGCGGAGAGTTGGCCCTCCTGGGACCCGGGTTAATTCTCTGGGATCAGCGAATAAATTCAGAAATCGCTGTCGGCCGCACTCCCGCGCTGGCTCTTCGGTGCGAGTCGCTGGGGATCTAGTTAGTTACTGCTGGTGTTGAGCCTCTAAATCGTTTAACTTCACTTGCCTACGGCGATAATTTTTTGCGTTTCAAATTTACCTTAATTTCTTCATGTCAACATGGATAGGAATATTGTTTTATAAAGGCTTTCAAATAATTGGGAGATCAAAGGAACTTTATGGAGAGAAAATGTAGAAGATTATAACACTGAAACACAAATTTCCCTTAAGTAATTTAGTGTTTTTTGAGAAGTACGTACTATCATTTCGTTCTTGTAACAGAAAAAAGGAAACTATGAATTCACACCATTTTCTATATTAGGATGTGTACTTACGTAGACTCGAATAATCTACCTAGCAGTCAATAATATCTTAGGTCCAAGTAATATGTAATAGAACATATTATTAGGCATCAATTGTATTTAATTAATCCAAGCAAATATATATTCAAATATCGATTCAAAAAAGTAAGGGAATGTCTGTTCCGTTTGAAATTAAACACTCATTACTGAATTGTTTGGTATTTTTCCAGATATGTTTAAGTTACGCATATTAAACAAATCTTTTAAAATTTTGATTTTTTTGCATATTCAAGTTTAGTGTTATAGTTTAAGCTATTTATATTCCTGAACCATCTATATGAAACAGGATAGGAGCATTTCCGTCGCGTCCAGTGTTCAGTATTAGTGCAAGAAAGGCTTTGCTGAAGTCTAGTTAGTTGTTAAGATACATTGATCGGAGGATTGTTATCACATGAAAACTGTTCGCAGTCCACTGTTACAGCATCTCGCCCTGATCTGCACGGGGACGAATACTGCGAATCCGTCCCACCGCGAGATTCTCGCTCCAGCCGGCGCGGCGCGTTCGGCTGCTCGCCTGGAACGATCCTCCCCGGCAGGAGTCGCTGATGCGGACGAGGCGCCGTCAGGCGAGCGGCCTTTCAAACGCAGAAATAAAAGCGAACGGGAAGAAGTCGATGAATTGATTTGCCAGCTAGGAATGAGTGAAAAAGTATTCGGAGGAATATTTGAATATACTAAAATATCGTAAAATACTGCAAAATGTGAGAAAAACTAGGATTGTAAGATTTTCTATTCTGGGCATTGTAATACGCAAAAAGAATGACAAATTGGAAGTTGAAATGTTTTAGGAAAATTCGTATTTCGTATTGTTATATATAACTGGAAATGAGGAACACTAAAATGGAAATTGTCTCTTGCATATTTTTAATTTAAATCATGATTCTAAATAATGTCACAAAAGCAAAGATCGTCCACTTACCCAAAATTCTAAATTCTAATTTCACAATAGCAAAGATTGTCCTCTTATTTTCTGAATATAGATCCATGATAATGCGCTAGTCCGATTCAATGATCCCCCTCCGTACCGCTCTCAGAGTTCAAAGGCGTTCCGTTGCACTACTAGGAGCGGATTGCTGAGCGGATCTGTTCCAGACGCTCGATATTGCAGTTAAGTGCTGGAGATTCAGTATCCAAGAATCAAAACACGAGCGCCCCCCTCGCCAACGTACAGATCGAGTGCCCTTCCGCGGCAGCGGCGATTGAGCGGTGAGGGGGGGAGGGGTGAAGGCAATGGTGCGCGGGGCGGGGGACAAGAGGCGATTGGTGGGCGGCGGGGGGGGGCGAGAGGAGGGGGCAAGGGGCGCGCTGGTCGTGGAACGGCTGTCGGGCGCGGCTCGTTACGCGACACGGCGAAGCTTAATTACCGCGCCGCCTCCCGGGACAATCGCCCACCTGCGCGGAGGGCGACACTCGATCCACCCCGCCCCCCCGCGCCGCTCCCCACCCTTTACATTCCACCCCTCGTCCGGCTGCGCACGCCAGGCAGCCCGCGCCACGCCCCACCCTCGGCGCTGCCAACCCGTCCTACACTCACATCCCGCGCACTGCTCCCCACGCCCCACGCCCCGCGCCCCACGTCCCATATCCCGCGCCGGCTTTTTGATTGATTGATTAGTGATTTCGGAGTGCGTCAACTTCTAAGGCCATTACTCCTGTAAGTGTAGCGCGGGAGGTGGTGAAAATCTTCCGCTAGATGATATCCGGCGCCGACTTACCGTCGGCATGTGGGGGTTTCCCCAACCTGGCATCTCCCTTCAGCGTAGCACCGCAGCAGCAAGGACAAGCTCTAAACTCCCGACCGGTATGACATGTTTGGTAGTGTAGTGCATGTTAGTGTGTGTGAGGTTAGGGCAAGGAAGAGGAAGGAAAGATCGCATACGGACCGTTTCTTAGGGAAATGTTCCGGCATTCGTTTGGCATTGATCGGAGAAACCACGGAAAATTACATATCAGAGCAGCGGGCCGCTAGAATTCTTCTCCAGGCAGCGACAGAACTCGACCTAGCAAGGTAGCTAGTGTCGAAAACCATGGCACCGTCGGGACTCGAACCGGACTCCGACTTTTCGATCAGAGACACTGCACTGATATAAGTAGATGCCCTTAGACATCTCTCCCGTGTCTCCATGCTCTCCATGATCAGTGCCTCGAATCTCTACGTCTTGCGTCCGGCGCCACCCACTCCTCGTTCCACGACCCTCTACCTACACTCTAGCCCCTTAAGCCCCGCGCCGCCCGCGTCTCATATACCTCGCTCTGCTCCCCACACCACGTGTCTCGAGTCTCGGCGCCTCGCGTCCGGTGCCCCACACACCACGTCCCAGGTCTCATGTTCCACACAATGCTCCCCACGCTCCGCTTGTGGAGCAGAGCCATGTCCCATGTCGCAAGCCTGTTTCCCGAGCCCCGGTCTCCGCGCTACCCATCTTGCATCCAATCATCTTTTTCCCACGCTCTACTGCATACGCCTCAGCGCCTAGATCATCGTCCCATCGCCCCTGTCCCTCGTCATTCCTCCATTTTCGCAAGCCCCGCCCCGTCTTACTATACCCGCTGCTTCCTGAAGCGTCCTACACTTGCCTCGCACTTCGCTGACAGATTCCTCTCGACCAATAATCTTACATCCCACCTTCACCCTTTACCAACTTTTTCCAATACATTACACCTCCCCTCCATGTGCCTCTTCCCTTTCACTCATGCTTCCCGTCCTGCTTCCCGTCTTCCATGACCCCAACTCCCAGTTTCGGCTCTCGCGTTGCCGCCCCCAACTCCCAACGTGCTGCACTTTGCTCCTCCTACGCAGCCCGTTCCATTTCGTCTGCGACCCACCCTTCGCTCACCCGCCACCGTCGGCCCCGCCTGACTCCGGGTAATTTGCGCAAGTGCCGGTCCACTTGTTAAACTATGCGCGGGGCTCGGGGCAAGCGGAGTGGAGTGGAGCGGAACGGGGCGAGGAGAGGAGAAGAGAAACATAGGTGGTCCCGGCGCTTGTGTTCTGTTCTGACCTGACCTCAGTACCAAGGAGCGCCACTGCCCCAGGGAGTGCTATCGGCCGGAATTGTTGCTTAGAGAGTATTCACTTTCTCTCTTTATTCACTTTCTCGCCCATAGCAATGTAAAATGAGATTCTTACTTTCTCACACTTGCGAAACTATGAAGAGAAAGAATTGTAACTGTGCACCGGAAAACGACAGAAAAACTCTTATTGTCGCGCCTTAGTAACGAAAAAATGGATAAATCATGTCCCTATGTATAGTAAATTACTTCTGTTCGTGGTAAATTACATGTAGTGTTGCAAGAATTAGTGGGTTCTTGTTACCGAAAAATTTATTCATGGCAAAACGTTTGTCTGTCCGTCTGTGACCGCTCAGACCATTCAGTAATTTTTTTCCCAAATTGATATTCTCCGATCGATCTAAATGAACTCGTGATTTCGGGAGTTTCAAGCGGATATTTTGACTTAAGATGAAGCCTTAACATGTTAAAAATTTTCTCAAAAATGGCGCCAAATATTTTTATTAATTTTTGTTCTCGGATAGCGTAAAGGACGCTTAAGAGAATGGTGCAGGTCTCATATTCGTTAAGATCCCTGATTTTTCGAAAATTCCAAAAGTGCAATCTTTTCGGTCTTCCTAGAAATACAATACTGAAGAAATACTTTCTCCGTAACGAAATTTGTTCTTTAAAGTCGGGTCTTGAAATAAGGTCATTCTCAATTTTTCGAAAACATAAGTTGTTTTCGTGTAATTTTGCCCGAAATGGGGAATTTTTAATTTTTAAACAATGTTTTCTCAAAAACCGCTTCAGTTTTTTTCTTATAATTGTCTCCTCGTGTATGTGAAGGGATGTAAAGTATGATAGTTCCATTTTCGTCTATCATACTGTTTTTTTCGAAAATTGCAGAAAGTAAGCATTTCAAAACTACACAAAACATAAAACAGAATGACCTTTACGTCATATTAAAGAGCGCAATGAGCACTATCCGTTCGAAAAGTTTAAAGAAAAATTTGGAGCCATTTATGAGAAAATGGCGTTTGAGCGTTTCTAAAAATGTGGAATTTTGATCTATTTTGCAGGAAATTTTGAGCTATTTTGAGCCTAAAAAGACAAATCCAATGATGTACATATTGTCATATGTTACATAAGCATTTTTTGAGTAATTTTGATTTATTTGGGACTAGTGCTAACGGATATTTTCAATGTAACAATGCGCCACAGCACGCAGCGTTCCACCAGCAAAAGTGTGCTCGGTGAACGGAACGGAGGGGATCTTAGTATTTGAAGATACGAAGCACATGTGTGTATATATATGTATATATTATTATATATATGTATATATATATATATATATATATATATATATATATATATTCCAACGTACGCCGCTACTTCCATTAACCGGCATAGACATGATGGGCATACGCAAATTTACATTCTCTTGCGAGCTTGTATTTTCTCTCAGGGCAATGGATTCTGCAGTGGTAAGGAAGTACAAGGATGAACGCATACACACAGAAATCGGTATAACAAAATCGAATTTATTCTGGATTAATTTGTTTGAATACACTTTCATCAGCTGCACTAAAAAAAACACACAAGAAATAGCAATAATACTCTTTGAATTACTCGAGATCACTCAATTCATCAACACCATAAATTTTGTGTGCACGGTTTGAAATTAATATTTGAATAACTAATGCTACTATTTACAAAGTAATCTATTGTGCGATGTAAAGGAAAAATTATTGAAATTTTAATAATAAATTAACATGTTATCAAATTTCATTAACCTATTTGAATTTCCACAAAATCAAGCAACATCAAAGAAAACATTTACATCTATCACAACAAAAGAAAAATATTTTCTGATTCTTAAGACATTCGTTTCTCTGGCAATGAAATTAATAGTTCTGGTTTGGAACGAGTGTATTTCTTGTATCCTAACAGTCTCTGCTTAATAATTTCACTATTGTCCGCCGCGGTACCACTTCGGCCTGCGGCTCGCGAACGGCTACCTCAGCGTCGAACTGCCCTCTCCCCTCTGACGTCCCGTTCCTTTCCACAACCCACGGACCACGCTCCGGACGACCTTGCGTTTCTCGCGCTCGCCAACCCTTGGAATTGGCGACGGCACGTACACGGCGCTCTTGAAGCACTACTAGATCCCCGTCTTCTTCTGTTCTTCCTCACGTTCGGCCCTCTTCTTCTTCTTCTCGTTCCGGCTTCTCGTTTTGGCGTCCTCTTCTTCTCGTTCTGGCCTCTTCTTCTTCTTCCCGTTCGGGTTGTTTTAGCGCGATTAATTTTACAGCACGCCCGCGTGCGAAAAGTTCTCTGCACGATAGCAGTCTTGCGACCGCGTAACTAGCTCAGTTCATGGGCGTCGCGCACTCGACTCACTTAACAATTGTTTTTGCACCTTGCTCCACCAGATTGTTCCTCACGTAATCTAACGTACTTTTCTCCTGACTAAATCGGCAGTCTTTCAACTTCCCTATTGCTAGTCACAGAATCCACTAGATAATTAACGCCGCTACTTCAGCCTCTTACAACTCGCATTACTCCCTATCACAGTACCGTCGTTACTTCGACCAAAATTTGGAGCAAGAAGTGTTTTCGACAAACAAGAAGAAGGCTAGTCGTCAGCGGACTGGCATATTTATTTCGCTGGTCTTCCCCTGATAGGGGTGGGCCGGACCTCGCCTCCCTTCTGCGTCTGACCGCGTAACACGTCACTGCTACGTTCGTGCAGCGAGCGCTGCGCGATCTCGCCGGCATTGGCCGCATTTCTATACCGTCGTCGTATTCCGCGCGTCATTTAAATTGTTCTTATGTCTTTAACAATGGTTTTAGTGTTGATAACGGATGGGAAACCCACATTCGTTACAATATATATATATATATATATATATATATATATATATATATATATATATCTGTGTGTGTGTATTTGGGAGGGCTTAGACGCATTGGACGCGAACGTAGGTACATTGGTGCTGTAATTGGCGCCCTTACCATTGAGAGACAAGTCCATCTGTAATACCATTATAACAGCACTAGTATTAAGAGTCCGCTTTTGAGGAAAGTTTCTATTGAAATCGGACATGCGCTTTTTCTGTAAGCGCACTTTGTTATATCCGAGAAAAAATAAACAAAAGTATCGAAACCATTTTTGAGAAAATTTCGAAAATGCCGGTGGGGTTTCAAATAAAGTACCTTCCCCTCCCCCCCCCCACACTTTCACAAATTAAAAATTATATTTCAATTTCAGAGGGTCGTAGCATTCACAAGGTCCCACATCGATCAGGGAATATGAAATTTGGTGAAATTGTGTACAATTTAGGCGCTAGGGTTGTTTCATGGATTGACAATCGTTATGCCGAGAAACTATTTTTTTGGATCAAGGACCAAAAATACCTGGAATCTGAATACACTAGGCGTTCAAGAAAGTAAATTCCTACATACGTTTTCGGCAACACGGACATAAAATACGTTTTTCTGATGAAATGCGTTACTTTCCGCTGCAGCATTAGTTTTCCCGATGCTACATAGTAGTTATACGATCATGTAAAACTGCATTACATCACTCTTCCGGTATCTTATTAAGTGACATTCATCAGTGATTGATGTTTTATTGAAAAGTCGTATTAAAAGAATACCATTCAAATTAGCTTTGGCGATCACCGAACAGTTTATATTTGATTTGATATTTGTAACAATCATTAGAAATCTCGGACATCAAAATACAACGTGAAGAAAGGAATGATGCTTGATTGTTTTCTTTTAGGCTGAGATACCATTATGCATTTTTAAAAGCTCTTGTACTATAGTAAAACTAAAGGCCTGCATGAAATACTAATCAAACGTTTGCGTATCGTTAGCGTATCGTTGGTTATTTTATTTTATGAATGTAATGCGTATTAAAGTAGCGCACGTTAGCTTCAACGGTTTTATCTCTTTTGTCGTAAAAACTTGCATTTCAAATGCACGTTCAGTAGCATGCATAAAGCATTCTTAACGCCTCGCCGCATACATCTTCCATACGCGGCTTTCTTTTGAATCAACTGCGAGTAAAAAGTCACTTGTGAATTTAGCAAATGGTTACACTTTGAGGGGAGATTATAAGAAGACAGCCAAATTACGGAGGCGGGGAGAGCGATGGATCAGTGCATCAGCTGATGTCAGTGCAGTCCTTGTGACCGGGAGGTCTTAGGTTCGGGTCCTGACGGCGGCAGGATTTTCGACACTAGCTTGTCAGCTAGGTAGAATTGAGTCGCTATCTGGTGGAGAATTCTAGAGGTCGGCTGCTCTGATCGGCAGTTTTCTGTGGTTTCTCCGATGAACACGAATGCCGGAGTAGTACCCTAACAAAAGAGCCACGGACCGCGGGCGATCTCTCTTACCTCTTCCTTGTCCTATCCTCACCCCTTACATTCACACTTACACCAACATGCACCACACAGCCACACATGCCGACAGATTGGTCGGGAGCTTAGAGCTTGTCCCGGCTGGGGCGTTGCTCCGCTGGTGGGAGATACCTGGTTCGGAGAAACCCCGTTAGTCGTCGGTAGGTCGGCGCTGGATCTCGCCATCCAGCGGGAAAATGTAATGTGTTGAATTTTGTTATATGTGATTTATTTCTTCTTCACAAAAGTTTTTTTTTTTGAGAAACGCCTGATTATTTTCAAATGCATTACTTACTGATATTAAGCGTATATATTGAGAACAGATTTTTTAATTTTACGGTTTTAGTCTTTTTTTTTTAAATACATGGGAATCATCGCGTTTACAATCAGAATCACTACGCTACTTTCATTTTATAATTCTTACATTAACGTCTTTCTGGAATGGAAGAGATGAATTGATCGAAAGATGGCAATGAATGGTGATTGAGCAATAGTGGAATAAGAGGCAGGGGAACGGGGGTCCGCAAGTCCGCTTGTCCACAACAAATTACTCGATCGATCGCGAATTGAACCGCGGTCCCAGTGACGGAGAGCAAGCGGCGTGGCCGTCACGCCACGATTCTCCTCTTGTATACGTTTATTGTTGCGGATTTTTCAATTTAGCTGCTTTCCACGCTTGCAGCCACCATAAAGCCGCACGTCATCTTCATTGCACGGCCTTTTCGTTTCAACGTCGGGCGAAAGGAGGTCGCTTCTAATAGCAAGCAGCAATGCCCGGAACGCGGCTTGAAGATTCAATTGCGGGCACGAGCTGCGAACCCACGCGTCGGCCCGGCCCTCGCATGCTGGCGGGGCATCTCTCGCCCGCGGGCGTCGCGTGCTTCCTCTCAATCGCCCACGCCGCGCCGCGCTGCCCCTCGCCCGTGCGCTCCGCCCTTCCCCGCCGCCGAAGGCCCCCTACTCGCCTCGCCGCGCCCCGCGCCGTTTCGTGACGCCGCGCCGTGGAAGAGGCTCACTCGGCGGAATTGGAGGAATGCAGAAGTTAATATCAGCAGCGGCTCGTGTCAGTAACAGCCGAATGCCGAAGCGATACCTAACAAATGGGCCACGGACCGCGCGCGATCTTCCCTTCCTCTGCCTTCACTTACCCTCAACCCTTACTTATACACTCTTACTCGTGTACCGTGAAGTAGCTTCAGTGATTTAACACAAGGATACAGCTGCTTTTATCTTCGAACAATGGAAGTGCTTAAAGGATTCGCAAGCAGTGGATGTTGACACCGATGTAAAACGATGAGAGGAGCAGAAAAATCTCCGCGTCTCTTGCAGGTCATCCTCAGCTATCGAAATTCTTCCTCAGCTATCGTGCTGTAATACCAACTGCGCTAAGATTAAATACAAAATAAAATTTTTTAAAGAAATTATTGTGAAATGAAATCACATTTTTGCAATATTTTGAAGTGCATTCCCACCAGATTGACGAATAAGATAAGATGTCTTTATTATATAAATAAAAGTTGAATTAACCTTTCCACTGCGAAATAGTACATATATTATGAACCGATGATGTAATGGTGGGCAAGGGAGAGTGAAGTGATGTCACGATACGAGCGAGGAAAGAGCGAGTATCATAAACTTCTTTCGAGTGTATTAATATTCATTACTAGCTTAATGTGGCGTCGCAGACGCTTTAAACTTTTTCGATTGTTTGATTTTTCTTTTCTTTCTTCGGTTCACAGTCCTCTTTAAACAGTTTAGATGTTTTGTCAGAGTTGCGAACTAAACACTTAAATTTTGAAATTATTTTGTGATATTGAGAACGATTTCTACCTTTGGTTTTCCTGGACTTAGGTAATGTAATGGTTTCATAAAAGTGATTTCAAGAGTTATTTCGGAATGTTTTTCTTTCAATTTGTCGTAGTACATATTTTAACACATTGACTGCCATGACGGTCATGGGTGGGCCTCAAGAAGTTTGACTATGGCGTCGTGAGGCCCATTGGTGGGCCCCAGCAATACTCCGGTGAGGGTCATCGGGGTCACGGGTGGGTCTCACGCTGTTTTTTTCAAGGTTTGTATCTACCCAGGGGGGGGGTTCAAATTGATTTAGTTTAAACTTTTTCTAATTGAGCGAAGAATAATATTTTATAGAATGCTCTTAGCGTTCTAAATTGCCGCTTGTAGCAGCGTTATTGTATTGTATAGGATTTGTTCCATGTATTTTGTTTTGTACTTTTATCTTCAATACAGTTCCTTTTCTTACTAAAAGGCACTTAATATTTATGTATTTGTTTTTGCTTTGAAACATCCTGATAATGAATTTGATTAAGTACTTACTCTTTCTAACATTGCCATGAGGGTCACCGGTGTCTCTCGTATGTGAATTAAATCTATGGGATTTAATTTAATTTTTAAAACTATTTTTATGAACATCTGAAAATGATTTCATCAATAAAGTAAAAAAGTGGTGTGACCTCCGGTGACCATATTCTTCTTTAGCATATGGCCCCTAGATGTTACCCTTCATTGTGCCTTTGGCAGTCAACAGCTTAAAAATCAATTTGACAACCACATGACGTTAATCG
>JAHLJT010000631.1:123253107-123333278 GCA_031308135.1 Acheta domesticus | reverse complement strand
TTGTATTGTGGTGAAGCGACGCTGCCGTGGACGCTTCCGCTTTCACTTCGCCCGTGTCGAGCAGGCATGGCCACCAGATGTGCGGGCTGACCGCCGTCCCCGCCTCCCTGTGAGTGACCCGAACGAGGGCAATGCCACCCCCGCTGCCGTAGGGATGGACTGACCGGCAGTACATAAAGGCGGCGTACGCCCGCCGCGAGGTCGCTTGTTTACCGCTCCTAGTGAGCATGGTACTGATCGCCGGCGTCCCGACTCCACGGTTGCCTTCGGGTTGACCAAGTCGGGAATCGACGCAAGGCTGAGCCACGCGACCCACCGCCAGCCTATCTGCCTTTGTTACCGCCATTGCCGCCGCCGCCGCTGCCGCTGCCTAGCACCTCTCCCCCACCCTCATGGCAACGACCGACTGAGTGCTGGACTGCGTAGCCTCTGTTAGGATGTAACATGTACGTGAAACCAGGGCTTACAATAAACCGCTGTTAATAGCCAACCGGGAGTTCGTCTTTCTCCCGCCACATACTCCCTCCATCCATGTCATCACGACATATTGGCATCAGGTGCGGCGGGGTCGTGAGCTCGAACCGAAAGGGAGGGAGCGTGGGATGGTAATCTGGGCCCCGAAAGGGAGCACGGGTTCGAACCCCACCATGAGTAGGCCATCAGTTGCAATGCGAGAGAAAGCGAACTAGGGTAAAGTAACGGCCATCCAAAATTTTTTTTTCTTCACTTAGTATTCAAAATTTTTCGCGCAGGATTGATTAAACAGCAGCATGTCGCAACGAGGCAATCAGCAGTTCCCCTTGCCCTGGGAAAACTGGGCTTGGCACGAATCTCATGGATTTTGTATCTCCCGTATTTACAATTGAAGGCCGACAGAACTCCCACATCACAAAATCTTTCGGTACAAGCTAACGTATCAGCCGGTCAAATCTGTCTTGTTCCAATGTTCATGGTGAGGACGGTACCCGCATTGAAACCTTTTTAGAGCGTCTTCGAATAATTAGCAGTTTTAGCAACTGGAGTGTGGCCCAAACACTAGGCGTAGCCCGCTTACGTTTTGCTGGTGTTGCATCGGAATTTGCGGAGAACAATGCGTACGTAGTGGCGTCCTATTCAGATTTTGCAAGTATATGAAAGATAGATTTTCCCCGAAATTATCACGGCCTACTTTAGAGAAAATGTTTAACGACTGTAATCAAAAGCACTTGGAATCGATAAGTGAATTCGCAGGCAGGCTCGCGACACTAGAACGACAGCTACGAAGCTGCTACAGTAATCCCGAAAGCAGCTGCACCAAGATGATGTTCGAGGAAAGACTATTAGCGCAAGTTTCTAGAAGGTCTGAGAGAGGAAATAGGTCGGTTCGTTTCGGTGCGTAATCCGAAAACAATGCTAGAAGCAGTAGCGTTTGCAAAACAAGAAGAAGCGATTGCTAGGAATTATGCGTCTGCGAGCCGAACAGTTAACTCGCTGAACTCTCTTGGCGGCGACCCCCTGCAAGGGTACGACAGTGGGCAACAATGCCCGCAGTCGGCGATGCAAAATTCTTTCTATGCGCCCAACTCGCCGTACGGGTATTCGCAACAGGCATATACCGCCACAACGTCTGTGCCGGTGCAGTGTCCGCTTTCCCTCTTATGGTAATATAAGAGAGGGCAACCGAGTTTACTCATCGGCATTGCCGTTCGGTGCAGGTTCGGAGTTCTTGCCATTCAGCATCCACCCCGTCGTCGGAGCCCGGGAATTCGCCACAGCAACCACCGCCACCTCCTCGACAGCCACTCGCGGCAAGAGTGTGCTATCATTGCGGAAAACCAGGCCATTTTTCGCGAGATGTCCGGAGAAGAAACGAAAGTGTTTTAATTGCGGGCAGACAGATCACAACACTAAGGAAATGCCCATTGATAATATGTAGTAAATGTAAAGAATCGGCCACTGTACTGTCAAAACGGGACGTGAATTCGGGAATCTGAAAAATCCCGACCACAAGGTCGGGGATGAAGTATTAGCCGTTACCCCCGGTAGACGGCATGACAATTAGTGTAGGTATTTTAGGACGGCAGCACCAATTTCTGGTCGACACAGGAGCTGCGGTTACTTTATGCGATTCTAAATTTGTCCTTTCGGTAAACTTCCCATTTCAAATTACCGTTCGGCAATTAAAAGCGCTTCTGGGCACAATCTTCAAGATACTAGGTCAGTGCAATGTGCCATTGTGATCGATCAAGCAACATACGAGCATCACACGCTCGTCGTAGAATTAGGATCTACCAACTATGCAGGGATACTTGGCTTAGATTTCATGGTGAAGTATGGAAGTAGTATTTCGTTACGAAACAAGACAATGCAGGTTTGCGAGAGGCACGTGACGACTCTCGCTCCTCGGATGGAACCAAATGAAATTAGGAAACCGCCGTGTGGCGATTTGATTTCTTTTGCAGACGAGCCGAGCGAACATCAATATGTGGGAAAGGTATAGACATAGATGCAGGACATCGGGACACGGGTTATTTGGATCTGCTAGGGGCGTTGACAGAGAGCGAAATAGGCGAGATGAACGCGAGTAAGTCGAACGCGGGCGGGACAGCGGAGATACGCGCTTGTACGCCCGAAGAGGAAACTCACGTTTTTTCGAGCTAGTAAGACGAACGCGGGCGGGACAGCGGAGATACGCGTTTGTACGCCGAAGGAGAAACTCACGTTTTTCGAGCTAGTAAGTTGAACGCGGGCGGGACAGCGGAGGACACGCGCTTGTACGCCCGAAGAGGAAACTCACGTTTTCGAGCTAGTAAGACGAACGCGGGCGGGACAGAGGAGATACGCGCTTGTACGCCCGAAGAGGAAACTCACGTTTTTCGAGCCAGTAAGACGAACGCGGCGGGTCAGCGGAGAAACGCGCTTGTACGCCCGAAGGGGAAACTCATGTGTTTCAGGTTAGAAAGATGAACTTGGGCGAGACAGAGGGTAAATGTGCCTGTACGCCTAATGAGGAGATTTCAATGTTTTAATAAATTTAATAGAGGTGTCTAATGCAGTTGATGATTCCCCCGTAGTTGCCCCTTGTAGAACAGTTAAGACCAATATTACAAAAACTGATCCTCGCGTAGCGCTGCTTACCAATTCCAAAATTTCGGGATTCAAAGAGAAAGAAATTGATATATTAGAACGTGTTGACGAATCCAGTATTTTGCATAGTGGTAACTTCTGACTCACAAGAGGGATTTGCTTCAATTGTGCCTTATGCAGCGGCATCTCAGTCCAGTGTCTCAGATCCTAGTTGGTACCCAAACCTTCCTACTACTTTCCAAAGTGGCAAATTGGCGCCATTGTCGTCGCTGCTGGAGCCGGAGGCCGGCGTTGCGGCGGAGGGGCAGCGAGGCAGGACCGAGTGGATGGCCCAGCATACTGTGAGGCCAACGCTCATCACGAACCTCCTGGCCTACTCGCCTCCGCAGAATCTGCGGCCGGTGGGCACCGAATGGGATCCAGCCCACTTGCTGGTGTGTGGAAGGCGCGAGAAGGCCCCACGGTGGCGCCCTGATGGCGCCGTGGACACTTCTCGGTTCGAGCGCAAATGTTGGCTACGTGACTTGCTGCCATTGGTGACGGGCTACGCGAACGTGCTGGCGGGCGAGATGCTGGCCGCAACATGCGAGATGAACTTTCCGTTGCTGTGCCGGGCACTCCTGGGTTCGAGCGCAGGCCCTGCCTGTGGGGCACGCAGTCACTAGTGTCGGGCAACACGAACGCGCCTGCAGATGAGATGGCCGACGCGTGCGAGATGAACCTGCCTTCATACGCCCTTTGCACGGCGTATGCGCACTGTCGCGTCCGCAGCCGGAGGCGCGCGTGTACGACTGGCGGATGATGGCTGACCGACCGCCAAACACCGCCGAAGCCGCAAACGACAACGCAATGGACAGAACCACCCGCAGGTTAATAGAACCTTCGCCTAATCCATATGGCTTTACCAAGGCAATAATCGAGGACCTGGCGCTAAGGGAAAGCAAAGGCCTCCTTGTGCAAGTGTTGAAGCCATATATGGTTATTAGTTTTGTGTTGCGAACGAACAAGAAAATATTTTAGTGCTGAAACTTAAGTGCAACAGTGATTATGTATGAAAAGTGACAGTGAATTATAAGTACAAGAAGATAGTGGCGCAAAATGTGAATAAAATAGTAGGTAAAGCCAAAAAAGACTAATAGACTCATGAATTGATGCAAAATTTGCAAAAAGAACTAAATGCAAGCCAAAGAATATTGTTTATATTGGTTCTTTTATTCTGTCACGCTGCGGGCCTCGTTTTGTGTCTTTTTAATGTTATATCTCTTTATGTTACGTATTTTTGACCTTCTTTTAGTGTTTGTTGTATATATCTATGAACTATATCTTCTTACCAAGTGTTTTTTAACGTGTTATGCCTTTACATTATTGTGTCTTTTATGTTTTTTTTGTGGTACCGTTTTGATCATGTTTTTTTTTATCTTGGTGTTTAAGAACCTAACATATGCCATATTTGTTCATGTGTATTGTGTGTAATTTATATAGAATAGTTCAGTACTCAGTCGGGTCTCCGAAATCCCCCCCCCCGCGGCTGTTTACGGGCGGGGTGATGTGGTGAAGCGACGCTGCCGTGGACGCTTCCGCTTTCACTTCGCCCGTGTCGAGCAGGCATGGCCACCAGATGTGCGGGCTGACCGCCGTCCCCCGCCTCCCTGTGAGTGACCCGAACGAGGGCAATGCCACCCCCGCTGCCGTAGGGATGGACTGACCCGGCAGTACATAAAGGTGGCGTACGCCCGCCGCGAGGTCGCTTGTTTACCGCTCCTAGTGAGCATGGTACTGATCGCCGGCGTCCCGACTCCACGGTTGCCTTCGGGTTGACCAAGTCGGGAATCGACGCAAGGCTGAGCCACGCGACCCACCGCCAGCCTATCTGCCTTTGTTACCGCCATTGCCGCCGCCGCCGCTGCCGCTGCCTACCACCTCTCCCCCACCCTCATGGCAACGACCGACTGAGTGCTGGACTGCGTAGCCTCTGTTAGGATGTAACATGTACGTGAAACCAGGGCTTACAATAAACCGCTGTTAATAGCCAACCAGGAGTTCGTCTTTCTCCCGCCACATACTCCCTCCCATCCATGTCATCACGACAGTTGCAGTCACTTCAAGGGCGATTTCCAATTTCATATTGTGTCGGTTCACGCACTGCGTTATGGCTCCAGTTCTCAATAAATCTAACATTTGAAATGTATTTAAATTTTTACAATTTTCAATAAGTATGTGAACATTATTGCATGCAATGTTACAACAGCAACAAAGAGGAATGACATAACCTCCAAACTGTTGTCAAGAGGAGCCTCCTGTTAAAGGTTCTGATATTCAGTTGGAGAACAAATATAAAAGTATGACAACAAGCGTTTAAAAACAGAAATGATAATAAAGATGTTTTTACAATGAAAGGAGTTACAACACTTCAATCGATAGCATCCGTGATGCCGCCTGCAGAAATAGCATATGACTACGATTTGGGATATGTACATGAATTTAACTTGAATCAGTGTAAGCACATTCTCGTCTTTCTTCGTACTTATGTGGAAAACCAAAAGTATTGTAATGCTGCGACAGAATTTGGCTGGTTCTTTAATAGAAAAACTCTAATTGTGAGGCCTTAGTTTGGAAAAAGTTAATAAATCTTTTTCGAATTTTAGAGAAACTTCGTAACATTATTTGATGACCTTTTTCTCAGGAACGTAATGATTCATAGAAAGAGTGATAATGTACATATTGAAAATGTGCGACACATTTCAGAAAATTACTATTTCTGTAATTTTTTACAATCTCAAAAAATCAAAAATGATAAGTATTTCATGTTATTCAGTGTATTAGTACTATCTGCTACAAAAAGTTTAAACAAAAATTTGAGAAAATCTTATTTATAAAATTGCTTACATTTCATCCCACAAAAAATGTTCATAATCTTGTATTAAAATCTAGTTTTCAAAAACATACTTCATTAAGAAATAAATTATCTATTTTCAATATTATCGTTGTAAGAAAATGCCGAAAAAATGTAACTTTTGCAATTTTCGAAAAACAGAGTTAAACGAAAATCGGACCTGCGCCATTGTGTGTTATTTGCCCCCCAACGAGAAAAAAATAAATAAAACATTAAAACCATTATTATGCGGCTTCATGTAACCCTTCGAAATCAATATATTCTTACACATTTCATGAGACAGCTACTGCAGCCAGATCGATAAATAAATATTAATTTGGATGAAAATCCTATCAATGGTTTAGTCGCTAGCGTTGTTTACAGACGGACAAACGAAAAGACGTTTTGCCGTGTACTGTATTTCGGTATCAAGGTTCCACAAAACGCGGATTCTTACAACACAATTTTTATATGCTATATTAAATAACATATACTTCCCACTTAAAGTCGTGGTAACTAAGTAATTCCTAGGCATTAGGATACCCTGGGTTCCCTAGACTTCCCCACGGGACTAAGACGTTCCTTTTCTGCATTTACTATCAGCAATGTTAAATTGCTCCTTCATAATTTACAAATTGTGAGTAGAGCTTAATAGAGCTTCTGAGAGTAATTAACGAGATAGTCAATAGATCGCCTCGAGACCTGATACCCAACGACTTGAGGTCACTGACTTGAGGTGAATCTTGGCATAGCCCCTGAGGTTCCAACCACCACAGGCAGGATTCTGGCATTGGACACTCCAAGAAGTTGGGCTGCCAGGGTATGTTGGACTGGTTGGTATTTTACCACCTTTTCCTCTCCTGCTTTAAGAAGGCTAGACCCATCCTCGTGGTGGTCAGTCACATGAACCTCTTCCCGGCTTTTTATTACCAGGTCAAGTTTGAGTCTAACCCCTTCGACTACACAGAAAGGGGCTTCCGTGGACACGACTGTGCCTGATTTCTGGAGCATCTTCCCGTCTATAAAATTTTTGATTTCGTCATGGCGCTTTATTCTTGCTGGCTTCGTAAAAATGCACTGACCGAGGATGTGATTCATGTTTTCTACCGCTGTACTACACTTCCTGCAGTATACATCCTCCCTGGGCGTTCCTCTACTAAGAGTAGTTTTATTGGCAGCAGTATTTGATCTCATTTGGAGTGCAGTTATAAAAAGAACAGGTTTCAGAAGATTATAATCTTTCAAAAAGCCTTAACCGCTCTCCCATGAGATTCTAGCTTGTCCCAAGCGGCTACCACGCCATCGGTGCATTTCTTCTTACAAGTCCTTAAATCTTGTTCAGTGTAGGGCCAGTTGAGTCTCAGTGTTTCTGTCGGTTTTTAATGTCCGTTGGTAGAAACTCGGACTGGATCTCAACCATCTGCAAATAGGATCTGAAGATTTTTCTAATCGTAATCCTAGGTTCTGCGCTACCCTTGGAACGTGTTGGGCGAGCCACAACAATCCCAGTGCTCCACTCTCCTTAGACAGGTAGAATAAGCCATCTGCAGTACTCATATGCAGATTTAAGAACTGTTGGACTGCCACTGATTTGACCGTCCGCTTCCCTGAGCATCGACATAGATGGCATCGATAAAAGCAATTGGTAAAGGTAATGTGGCATTATATAAATATGAAGTAAGTCAACTTCTGAGTGGGCTTTAAATGCGCCCTCTGAAAGCCTCGTCACTGCTTCCATCAAATTCGATATGGATGATTTACATGGGAAGCCATTCCAGACAGAATAATTCACTCCCAGATATATTAGAGTATGATCATTACTGACCAGAGGAATTCTCTCCCCAATCTTTCCAGACAGGGGTCCTCAATGAATCAGGATCTTTCAAAGGTTTGAAATGATGAACACTTCGAGACAATGTCATTCCGACAGACCCAAGATATTCCACCACAATATCAACCAATTATAGAGCTCCTGGGGCATCTGTTGCTTACAGCACCACATCGTCAGCAAATGCTAACACCGACACACTCCTTTCCAATAGCGTGTATCCAGACTGCTTGCCAATTTCTGAAGCAGGAACTTCATAATGAGATTAAAAAGAAGTGGAGACAAGGGGTGTCCCCTGTTTTATTCCTCTACGAATTGGCACCTCAATTCCTTTTTGAGGGGTGGAAACGTCGGCGTAAGAGTTGATTACCAAGTTGGTAAAGGCGTCAGAGATACCTTTCCTGGACAAGAGACCACTGAATCTCTCGCGTGAGGAACAGTGTGGAAAGCTTTGGATATATCTAGTACAGCGCCGACACCACCCTCAGCTTTTTTCATGACTGCTTCGTGAGAATTTGAACTTTATCGAAACAGCTCAGGTTCAGGGATAAACCCTTTCTGTCGTGGATTGAACTTCACCACAGATCGAATGCGTTCGTCCATAATGCCCCAAAAGATTCTGCACAGCAGAGAAATAATTGTGATGGAGCGATAGTTAGTGACAAACTTATTATCCTTACCTCTTTTAGTATCTGGATGGTGCGATTGTTCATTCCATCCGGACGGCACCACAAGCCACTGTATAAAATTTGGCTTACCCAAATGGATTGTACAGGTCTGTAAATCTCATCCCTATTAAGGGGCCGTTGATCGACACAATGCCCGTTCTAATGCAATTTGCCAAAGCGCTGGATCATTCTTGAAAAAATCCTGAGCCCTAGCATAAGAGTAGCGCTTCCTAGCGCGTTTGCCTCCATGGTCTACGAGGCCTTTTAGGATTGGTGGTGGTAGGTACAGAGGAGCTGCTCAAAAAAACTCCACGAACTTGGCATAGGTCTCGTTCAATTGGTACTGGGATTGAATTGGTCCTGGGATTTGAGTTCATTTCCCATCTCCACCGAGTTCTTGATCTACATTAGTTTGAGAAGTACCCCAGGTTCCTATCCCAGTTGAAATGTTCTTCTTCCGATTAGGCTTGGCCATCTGGTGCGGTCCTATTGAGAGGAGTTTCAGTAGTTACGTCTCCGAGCGTTCATAGCAGCCGGGGACTGAATAAAAGATTGGTCCCTAAACGACCAGCGGTGTCGGAACGGACTGTGTCAGTAGCAGATAAATCAGAATCAAAGAGGACGGGCACAGCCGCAAGCTCCTGATTCGTCTCTGAAACTATAGCGGCCTCCTCGTTAGGGGATCGCGCCCTATCTGCTTTCAGGGATGCAATGTCTACCATTGAAAGTTGCTCAGGGACATTGCCTGTGAGTCCGAGTTTTTTGAAGGGAATTGGTACAAGGCTGTTTGCTTATGTCTACCTGTAAAGTCATTTCCTCCCCTATTCAATCTCGCGAACAATCTCTCGAGCAAATTCGCTACCAGGGCGCAGGCCCTAATTGTTTTTCTCCCGCGCGGCCAACATTCCTCGGCCGCTACCTCCAAGGCTGCCTCTCACGGCAGTCCAGCGAGCATCTGCGTATTAGAACGCACAGATGTACAGGCAATAAAGCAATTTACACAGAGTGCCTTCGCGGGGCCCTTCTCACGGCAGCGTCCAACTCCGCCGAAGCACGTACATACTAAAAATATAATAAAGTAATTCACTAGCCTTTCAAACAAATTTTCGTTGAGCCCTCTCAGCCACGAGCGCCGACGCCACTTCGCGGAGACCCGCAGTCGGAGAAGGGGCGAAAGGGTCATTAGTAGACATCGGATGTTTAGGGAAACGCCTATTTTTTTCTAGAGAACTTATGTAAAGGCTGATAATATATGTGCACGAACCATGACAAATGATGACATATGACGAAGTTTTACAATGCTTATTTTAGCATAAATGCCTTTTTTTTGCATAAATGCCTTTTCTTTAGAATTACTGCATGTTTTTCCTTTTATGTATTATTTTTATATACAATGCTAAGATATCAGAAAATCGGCCATGATCCAT
Organism: Acheta domesticus; assembly: GCA_031308135.1. NCBI lineage: Eukaryota > Metazoa > Arthropoda > Insecta > Orthoptera > Gryllidae > Acheta > Acheta domesticus. The sequence continues at coordinate 123,323,417 of JAHLJT010000631.1, read as the reverse complement.
CCTGACCACATTCATTACGAAACCTTCAATTCACGCATTTGTATTTTGAAATTCGAGAAAGTATATCCTGAAAGTATACCAACATATTTTTCTCCATTTCCCTATTTCATAAATACTAGCCATGTACTGAGAAAATGGTCAATTGACAATACACCGAGGGCACCTTTTGAGTGGAAATAAATGTAAATTCCCAGGATTCAATGTTGTTAATTTTGGACTTATAAAATATATGCCACACATCAGTAGATGTTCAGAAATCCTTCGCTGTATTCAAACTGATTTTGTCTCCCAATCATTGCGTATTTGAAATTGCGATCCTTGAAAAGTTACTGGTATATTGCAACGGTAACTATTAAGAACAAAATGTAGAAGAGTTGTAAATATGTATGGAATTTTTATAATAATTTTTAATTTTACTGTGAATGTATTATGACATTGCCTTTTTCTCCTCATTTTTGACATTTGACGGCCGTCCCCGTCTTCTCTCAACCGGTACACCGCGTTTCCCGTGGGAAACATACCCAAACATTACTAATGAGATGCAGCCATCGCGGAACCTCAAGTGTCGCGCCAAAGTCACGTGACCCACTCTAGACAATAGCAACAAATAGCGAGCAACCATCGAGGCACCCTGCGACTCACCGCGTGTCATACGCTAGCTGCTAATGTCACGTGACCCACTCCACTCTGCACTAGGAAACACCCGCTACAATAAATACGGCAACTTCGCTCCCACGCGACACTATTGCACTCACTTCTACAGTCACTTCTTACTACTACTGAAACTTCTACTGTAAATTCTTCCAGTCAATACTACTACTGAAACTTCTACAGTCAGACTGCAGACACAACTACTGTCAGTCACTTCGATAAGTGCTACAACTTACACTTCTGTTGCTTAGCATTATCATACGCCTATGCATCTCACTTGCTAACTTAGGAGTCAATCTACAACTGTACGAGATTTCATCAACTATCATTGACGCATTTGTCAATACTTCGGACGAGTGCCAATACTCGCTCCACTCATCAGACAGCCTGCGTACGAGCCGGCTGTTCTTGCTTTGCCTATCAAGGCTTCGGCAATCAGTCAGCGCGGCCAGCAGGCCGTGATCTCTACATTCGACTCTACGCTGTAAACCAGACCTGCACAGCATTTTGCACTTTCACTGACCTCAGGAGCTGCGTGCGGGCAACACGGGTGCACATGAGACTAGTGGTGCTACAGAATGGCACAGACTTTCCCGTATTAGTTTCCTATTTCCTTGGGTCTTCGCTAGCTATTCGGAATTGCCACAAACTCTTTCTTGCCAGCTACCATCTTCGCCAAAAGTACATTATTTTTGTCAGTTTCTTAATTTTTCGGTTTCCTATTGGTAGAACGGAAACATTAATATTAGAATATTAAAGAACACAAAAACCTAGTCATAAATGGCAATTTTCTTTTAAAAAAGATGTGCCGTTCAAGAGAAAATGGCGTTTTTAGCGCTACCAAAAATGCGAAATTTGAAGCTCATTTTCACAGAAAATGTTTGAGTTTACAAAATACTTTATTTGAAGTTATTTTGAAGCACTTACATTCACAAATATAATAATGTTTACAAATTGCTGGTAAAGTGCATATTAAAGATGTGAGAGATCTTTCAAAAAATTACAAATAGGTAATTTTTGAAAAAAACGAAAAAATAACTCAAAATAAACTTTACGCTATACTAAAGAGTGTAATTAGCACTATCCGTTACAAAAGTTTCAAGAAAAAAATTGCAGCCATATACGAGAAAATGGCGTTTGAGCATTTCTGAAAATGCCGAAATTTGAGCTACTTTTCACAGAAAACGGTAGTGTTTTCGAGAAAATTTACTTGACATTATTTAAAGCATATATACTCGTAAATATAATAATGTGAAAAAAATCGCCGATAATGTAAATATTAACGACGTGAGAGACAAGTAAGAAAATTACATTTTTGTAATTTTTGAAAAACCAACCGATAGACCAAAATCGCTTTTATGTCATTGATAGAGTACATTTATCAATATCCCTACCAAGAGTTAAAAAAAAATTTGGAGCCGTTTTTGAGAAAATTTTGTTTTTGTAATTTTTTAAAATTGCACATATTGCACGCAATATTGCACGAAAACTACCAATAGTTTGAAAAACATTTACCTGACCTTTATTAAAGAACTCAATATGCAGAACAAATTTTATTTGAAGAAAAAATCTCTATCTTCAATTTTTGTAGTTGGAGAAGGACGCCGAAAAAAATTTAAACGTTCACAATTTTCGAAAATTCAGAGCTGTACGTGAAAATCGGACCTATGCCATGTTAATAAGTGTATTTTACTCTATTCATACAAGAAATTTAAAGAAAAAATTTGGAGCCGTTTTTGAGAAAATTTTGAAAATCCCCGGGCGGCTTCATATAAAGTACCCCCAAATTTTGAAGAATCTTTTTCAACGGATGGACGGACGGACAGACGGACGTTTTCTTTTCAATTGGGTTTTCGGTATCAAGGACCTAGAAAACAGGGTTTCTGGCTACACCACGTGTTAGGGGATTGTTTTTCTTAATTTAGCAACTGGTTTTATCCACTTATTCGTTTTCACGGCCCGGTAATTAATTTTTTTCCGCCGAAAATTGGCCATTTTTTCGCGCAGCATTACATAACTTTCCCTATACTTCGCATATCACTCCGTGTATACGTACGTATACGGGAAAGTAAAAATCGATGAAGGGTGGGGATGAGACCCAATCTAGGAGTGGGGACCACCAATCAGAATGCGCAATTCGAAAGATAGCGCGTAAATTTAAAGAGCAATCGGCAAGAAAATGACGGTCAAATACAGTTCAAGTAATATTGTCTTTTGTATTATATTGCCAAATGTTTGTTCTCAGCATATGACAGGGCGAAATATGAAACTACAACGAATTATACATATTAGATTTCGACACCAAGTATTAGAAATGCTTGTAGGGCTTATAATGTAATTCGGTTTGCTGCGATGTTATCACAAATTAGTGTTGTGATAAACACAAAATTTTGATACTGAATTGTTTTTTGTTTGATGACAGCAATAACTATTTTTTATTAACTATGCAGATTAGCAGATTTTTTTGTTTTGCTGTCAACTCATTGTTGTCAAAGACTTCTGCGTTCTTGGTATTACTTGCAGATATCTTTAGTGATGCATTCCTGCAGCCACTGTTTAGTTTGCACGCTATATTCAGTTTTTGTAACGCATTATTCGGGATAAGTGCATAGTGACGTAAACTGTATTTGGCCTAATCGAAATTTTCTGTAAAATGTCCAGATAAAGAATTCATGTGAATGAAAATCAGCATATTCGGCAAGAGCTTCTGATCGGAGAAAGATCGTGAATTGGATTGTGACAGTGACAGTAAACGAATGTTGAAAATATAGACGAGCATCAGAACGATACTGGATCGGAACAAGATCTTTTGATACTAAATAGAACGTTTATCAACGGATATGTTTTTTGGTAGTAAATATCATTCTTAGATATTATAATGCGACATAAAATTCCATTGTTGTACAATTTCTTTGATTTTATCAAGAGTCATTGAATATCGTAAAATTTACGACACGCGCCTGCTGGTGTGAACATTTTACGCGCACCCGCTGCAAGGTTAACTGAATAAGACGGTTCTCTCAAAGCAAAAACATATTGTTCGTAAAAAAATCACGATTATTTTCTGTTCTAATTTCTCACAAGAGAGTAGAGTCGTTTACGAGATCGTATAAAAATGTAAAGCCCTTTGCATTCTATTTAATCAATACCCATGATTGTCTGTAACATATCGTCACAAAAGTTTGCTCGTTGATCTCTTTTAATCAGTTTTATAATGGGGAAAATGGTCACAAATGTGCTATTAAACATTACCTTTCTTGGAATTGCCACATATTCTATGTCAATCTTGATATGAGATATTGCTCCCATGATTTTGTTAATTTTTCTATGATTTGGAGATTATAACATTCCTGGTGAACAATCAATTATTAAATTGCATTTTTGTGTTAGATAGAATTAAATAATATTTTTTCTTATATATAAGCATATATTTTAAAGCTATTGCCTTGAAATATTGCTTTAAAGTCACAATGAGCATGTTATTTTCTTTAAAAAAATAGAAAATGAAAATACATACAGTGGTGGATACAAAGGTGGATATACAGTAGTGCACAGACCGTAAACAGTAAATTATGACCCTGATAACTTGAAATACTAGACATAATCCGTTTAAACAAATAGGCATTTCATTTTGAAGCATGGATTATTATTAGACGCCCAGGCATTCAATCTACGCGCCGCGTCGTGCTACGTCAGACTTCTCCCCTCCCCCGCAAAGCTTCCTACTCCCCACTACTTGCATTTTCGGCGCTTCCACGGGCAGACCGGCTCGCAAGTGCAGAATGCCCGCGGGAGCAGGCGTTGTACAGGTCTGCTGTAAACTATCATCGAACTGTAAGTAAATGTGAACTTCAAGAAAGAAGAATCTTAACAAACTGTATAAACATTCATTGGTCCTCCTGGCTTACCTACTAAATTACTTATTTGTACAACTATCTATATATATTTCAAAGATTAAACTTACATTCATTCATAAGTGTACATTGCTTTTCATGTCCCTCAAAAGACACAATCCCCTGAATCCCGTACTGGTCCCGTATGTAGTTGCATTCGCAGCACGGAATCTCCCACTGTGCTGCATCTACTACAGCCCCCTTTCTACAAGTGTCGGAGCAGGGGATCACTGGCCTTCTTCCTGCCTTGAGGTTAGGCCTTCGATACAGGGGAGAAGAACAAATCAACATCGGGATTTGACTCACTGGAGTCTTCGAAGGGCTACTCACCCTGGGAGGTGATGCAATAACAGTAGCCTAGTAGAAGGTCTAGCTGAATCATTGAATCTCCGACCATCGGATGGTGACGAAGATTTTGCAAGTCACAGTAGATTCAGCTCCAATGGCTGCTAAATATCTTCGATACGTAGTCTCTTTTCTTTTCTCACCCACCTGTCGGGCGGTCTTGCCCAACGTAGCAGCCAAACTTTCGTTCGACGACTCAGGTTGCTCTTTCTCCAATGCAGCCAGTGTCATAATATCTTCGGAAGAAAAGACTTTCCCTGCTCTAGGCACAGCAGACCCACTACTACGCTGCGCCTTCGTAGCTCGAGCTTTATTAGCTGCTTCTGGATGAGCATGGCGCATATGTTGTGAGAGACCTCATTTGGTTGCGACGTCGGCGGAGCATAACTCACATATAAAGTCTCCTTGAGATGCTTTAGGACCTGGGCACTTAGGGATATGACTCCAAGCGGATACCTTACCTTTGTAATTCTTGTTGCATTTGGAGCATGAAAAGATTAGGGGGACATCACTATGGATAGTATCGTGATGCCGAACCATGTTATTCAAATCGGTGGTCCTTATAGCCACCACCTACTTTCTGGGCACAATGTGCGCAGCGACTCACCTCGAAGGGAATCCTAATCGTGAACCGTTCCAAGCTACGGTCGTCATAAATGGTGGCCTGTTGTTCACAGGGCACGCCACCATACGCTCCCGCGTCTGAGGCTTCGTCCATAGTGTCCCCTGCCAGTCACTCCGAAGAGCACGACGGGGTCGTGAGCTGCAGAACCCCGACTCCCTTCCCCCGTGACATGTCCCCGAGATGGTTTTTTCTGCCAGGGATTTCCTTCCCTTAGCTAGGATGTGCGCCTTCGTCTAGCGCCTTCGCAAGTTCCTCACCCACTGCGTGATGTCGCTGAAGTAGGAAGGAGTCTAGTGTTGTTTGATTATTTTTAAAGTAACTGCCGACGGTTTTCGTACATACCCTCACCATGCCTCCAGCACCGGAGTTGAATCCCCTTCCTAATAGCTAAAACACTATTAGAGGAAGTTATTTACTTACACGTAGGAACAAGAATTATCATTAACATTTTCGGTATCATGGGCGTACAAAAGAGTTTTTCTGGAGATATATCGTCGTTTTTTTCTGCAATATTATAATAGTTTCTCTGCACTAGGTAAGTAATGAAAAACAATTCGCCTACTAGCAAGCGCTTATTGGAACAAGGTTTTTTTGATTCATTCTTTTTCATTCATTCATATGGTCCGTCCCTGAGTATTCCTATTCAAGTCGAGCATAAGCGACAACGAATTAAGGACAGAACATTAAGTAAACCTAGGAAACACAATACTCCAAACAAGTGTTGTCAAGGTCGATCCCACGAGCGGGAGTCCGTGGCACGAGTGCCACCACGAAATCGCCCCTCCACGCAGTTCATAACCCCGCTGCAAGAGACAACGCCATCAATATTGTAAAACGGCGCGGTAACTAATATTTTCCTCTCCCGACGCTAGTGTAGCAGAGAAGCTCGTGGCACGGCACGGTGCCACGAGACGTACCACTGCCACCAGTAGACCTTGACACCACTGCCCTAAACAATCATTTTAGTGAGTGGGCCCATTTGTTCATGCGGGAAGTTTACGTCAATCTACATCCCGGTTGAGGGGAGAGTTTTCAGCATCAGCACTTCTGGTTTTACTTACATTAATTACACTAATGCGTAATTACACTAGTGGTAATTACGCATTTAATAACACTAAAAGTGGGAAAAGTTTTGGTAAGCCATCACAGGTGTATCTAGGTATACAGGCGCCCATGGATAGAATTTGCGCCCCTCCACGGATACTTCAAATTAGCGTTGTTGTTATTTGTTTTAGCGGCCATACTCTAAATAGCGCCCCTTGTGAGTGGCGCCCATGGCATGTGCTATGTCTGCCATACCGAAGACACGCCTCTGTAAGCCATGCACTCCCACTAGGTTTAGTCACATACTGCATTCACATTGACATATTGCATTCGGAATATGAATATTGATTGATATTTCGTGTTTCCGGGCGCGTCAAGCGCCAAGATCTTTAGACCATTTCAGGGTGGACCACGAAGTCTACAGGAAGAAGACCCAACTCCGGTGGTGGGGGTATGTACCGAAAACGTTGGCAGCTACTTGGAAAATAAAACATAACTAGACGTCTTGCACTTCAGCGACATCACGCGGCGAATGAAAGAACCACGAAGGAACCTATGAAAGCAGCCAATGGCAGCAAGGCCAAGCGTTTCCGCGGGAAGCAATATTTATTTATGAGTATTAACGGGACACGCCTGTGACAATAATGATATTAAACATAATTAATAAATCAATTATTATAAATTTCTCACATAAATACAGCACGAATTGCGTGAACCTGTCAAGAGAGTTGCCATTCACTGCCTTACAACCTTCCGGATGAAGATAACAATGAACCCGATTCGGTTCCAAGCCGGTTAGCACAATAATACTGCACCGTTACTAATTTTCTATCTTATTGCCTTGGATTGAGGAACGTCCAAAGACCGCCCCAAAGGCGCCGAGCGCCAACAGGTCAACAAATGACCCGAGCTTATATGAATAAGTTCCTTCACCCACTGCGTGATGTCGCTCAAGTAGGAAGGAGTCTTTTTTTGTTATTTTTCAAGTAGCTGCTGACGTTTTTAGTACGTACCCCCACCATGCCTCCAACACCGGAGTTGAATTTCCTTCCTGTAGACTTCGTGGGATGGACGTGGCATGTCGGGAGGAAGCATGTTCTTCCCCGCTGGTTGGTGAGGTCCGGCGCTGACACAAGTCGACTAGCGGGATATTTTCCCTCATCCAGATATCTCCCACCAGAAGAGCATTACCCCAGCAGGGAGCTCTAAGCCCTAATATCGAAGCTCCCGTCAAGTATGGTAGTGTAGTGCGTGAAAGTGTATGCAAGGGGTAAAAATAGGGCAAGGAAGAGGAAGAAACAATTGCGCGCACGGGATACGTGGCCAGTTTGTAAGGCACTGCTCCGGCATTCGCTTGGTGTTAGGAGAAACTACGGAAAACTACCGAACAGAGCAGCCGACCGGTAGAATTTCCCTCTAGACAGCGGCTAAATTCGATTTAGCTATCTACACTAAATGAACAAAAGTATTCGGAAACGTGGCTGAAAATGGCTTACCAGTTCGTGAGCCCTACATCGTTAGTGCTGGAATTCAATAGGGTGTTGCGGCACCCTCAGCCTTGATGACAGCTTCCAGTCTTGCAGGCATACTTACAATTAGGTGCTGGAATGTTTCTTGGGGAATGGCAACCCACTCTTCACGGAGTGCTGCACAGAGGAGAGGTATCGATGTAGGTCGGTGAGGCCTAGCACGAAGTCGATGTTCCAAAACATCCCAAAGACGTTCGATAGGATTCAAGTCAGGACTCTGTGCAGGCCAAGCCATTACAGGGATGTTATTGTCGTGTAACCACTCCGCCACAGGCCGTGCAGTAGGAGCAGGTGCTCGATCGTGTTGAAAGATTGCAATCGCCATCTCCGAATTGCTCTTCAACAGTGGAAAGCAAGAGGGTGTTTAAAACGTCAACGTAGGCCTCTGCCGTGACAGTGCCACGCAAAACTACAAGGGGTTCTCCATAAAAACACCACCCTCCATAAAAAACACCATAACACCGCCTCCGACTAGCACTACACACGCTAGCAGATGACGTTCACCGGGCATTCGCCATACCCACATTCTGCCATCGCATCGCCACATTGTGTACCGTGATTAGTCACTCCACACCACGTTTTTCCACTGTTCAATCGTCCAATGTTTACGCTCCTTACACCAAGCGAGGCATCGTTTGGCATTTACGTGCGTAATGTGAGGCTTATGAGCAGCCGCTCGACCATGAAATCCAAGTTTTCTCTCCTCCTGCCTAACTGTCGGAGTACTTGGAGTGGATCCTGATGCAGTTTGGAATTCGTGTGTAATCGTCTGGATAGATGTCTGCCTATTACACTTTACGGTCCTCTTGAACAGTCGACAGTCTCTGTCAGTCAACAGACGCGGTCGGCCTGTGCACTTTTGTGCTGTACGTGTCCCTTCACGTTTCCACTGTACTTATCACATCAGAAACAGTGGCCCTAGGGAGGTTTAGGAGTGTGAAAATCTCGCGTAGACTTCCGGGACACGTAACACCCAGATCATCTGACCACGTTCGAAGTCCATGAGTTCCACGGAGAGCCCCATTCTGTTCTCTCACATTGTCTCATGACTACTGCAGTCGCTCATACGGAGTACCTGGCAGTAGGTGGCAGCACAATACACCAAAAATGAAAAACCTATGTTTTTGGACGTGTCCGGATATCTTTGATCACTTAGTGTAGTTAGCCTCGAAAATCCGCCTTCAGGACTCGAATACTAGGACCTCCCGGACAAAGCCTGTGTTGTGGCAATTATTATTACCATCCGCCATATTAGACGGTAGGAATTTTAATAAATTACTATTTATTGTTCATAATAGTATGGTTCATATAGTTCATATTGTAGTGATACCGAATAGATTCAAGTTTATTCTGCCGCAAAATAACTCCACGCAGGCGGCGACGCGAGAGATGCGAGGCGCCACGGGGGCGACCCGAGGGCCAGGCGAGGCGCCACGGTGTCGGCACCCTTCGCTCCCTGATTCGTCGCGGACACGTGTGCCCCAACTCTGGGTAGCCGCTCTGCACACGACCCCTTCAGTATTTTTCCACGACGCCTGGAACTCTTCCGTCAACCTCCCTAGAGATTCCTAGCCCCTCACACCCCCCCGGTCGTTAATAACTGCCCCTTTTCGACGCAAAATTAAAGCGAGAGGGAGCGATAACCAGCCCCTCTCTCACTCTTTTCTCGGCCTCGAAAACATCCTCTGATTGGGCAGAAAATATCTAATGCGCAGTACCCTTTCGCCAATAGCAACCAGAATTCGGGTTTGTTCTAGAATATTCCAGAGTCACAGGGATAATTTTGGTAGGGGGAACGAGGTTTCCTAAAACTTGGAGCGACGAGGCACAAAAGAGAAGCTGGGGAGCTGTGTTCAGAATCGGACGCAAGTGGCGGCCGCAGGGGGGAACCTGTTATATTCTGTTGTGACGTTCGGTCCGATGGACTTAGAAAAATTATTAAGTTTCTTGTAGAGTTTGGGTACAAGACTTCTGTGACGAACGCAGGCCGCAGAACAGTATTATGAACATTTGACAGCAATTCGTATTATATTACGTCCGATTTACGTGCGAACTCGAGACTCTCTTTTCCTTAGTGAATTTGTGCGATAATTCACGGGCTCATTAGTATCAAAGTATTGTGAGATCGACCGGGAATGAACCGACCGTGTCAGTGAATGAACTGTGCTGACCCATTCACCGCAGCGAGCAGACGGCGCTTTTGTGTTCCGGCCGCCTTGGCCGCTACCCTCGCAAGTACCTGATCTGACCTACATTTTCCGAGCGGCGCCCCTCGCTCGCCACGAACCTCGCAGCCAGCTGACCTGAGGTCGTTCAACTTCAGTGGGTGGCGCAGGCCGCCTAACAGAGGTATTTTCTGTTTGAGTGTCTTATGTCGTACCCGCGATCGAGAGGTGTGAACAGTACATCAGACAATCAGTGTTGACTTCCTCTCGACCGGGCGACGAAGAGGAGTTCCCGGCCGCGCATGGCCGTCAAGCGGGAATTCGCGCGCGAAGAAGAGTTTCATCTGATTGTAATCACTTTGTAATTTTTTGTTCTCTTATGTGCATGACATTTCATTTTTTTGTTTTATTTCGATTTTGGGGGCATGCTCGCCAGAGTTATCATCACCAGACCATTAGCGTTTTCTTTTTTTTTAATGAATAAATTCAACTTGTTCTAAATTCACATGTTTGACTTCTCATTCAACCTAGGCCACCGGCTTCCTCCATCTTCGCCGTTTCAGGTAATCTGTCGACTGAGCGGGCCGGCTACCCGTCTGAGGCGCCCAACCGAAGACCCGAGGGTAGTTGCAATTGGCTTTCCCACCGTGGGGCTCGATTAACGCGAAATAATCGTAATTTTCATTTTTAATATCCCAGATAAGCGCCCTGAGATTTCTCTGCCTAAATTATTAAATTGTTTAAATTATTAAGATGATGGATGGAAGCACGGTGTAGAGAAGTTAATAACTTATGGTCTGTTGAGGATGTCATTTTGTACTGTGTTTTCCTTGTAAGTGTCATTGTCTTGTGTTGTGTTGTGTTGTGTGAATACCGTGTGCGCGTACTAAAACAAGTGAAACCGCGTAACATTGTAAAAATGCAGGACGAATCAGGTATTGACGTGACGGGTGAAGACAGTTTTGAGGAGCCGTCGACGCAAGGTCCCACCTTAAGTGAGATCTTGCGCGTTATGAGAGAAATTTCAGATAACACTGTTGCCAAATTTGAGGAGAAATTTTCAGACAACGCCGCTAAATTGAAAGAAATTAAAGACCAGTCAGATAGCAATGTCGCGAAATTAGAGGAGAAAATCTCAAATAATGCCGCGAAATTAGAGGAGAAAATCTCAAATAACACTGCCAAATTACAGGAAATGTTAGATGAACGGTTCACAGCACATGAGAGCAAGTGTGAGGACAGATTTAACCGAATCGAAAGTCATTTGGAAGCCCAAGCAAATAAATTAGAAAGTCTCGAGCAAAAACTTAACCATGAAATAGGGATTTTAAAGAATCAGGTCGAAGGCAGATGCGGGGAAATAGAGGGGAACGTAGAAAAACTCAGTCAGGAGTTGGGAAGGGCACAAGCGGAAACTACCGAAAATTTCAAAATTTTTAAAATCGAAATTCAGACCAAATTACAGGCATGCGACGACAAAGTAGAAGCGTGCTGTGAGTCGGTTACTGAAAAGATCATTGAAGTTAAGCAGGAAATGGGCGAAAAATTTAATAAATCGGACAGAAACTCCATTCAGAAGTGTCGCATATCCACGAAAAGTTCGCGCAAGTAGGCAATATTAGTGAGGAAAACATCAGGGAGAGAGAAGCCAAATTAAAAAGGGAAATTGATCGTACTGTCCTAGAATTGGTAAAGGAGGAAATTGAAAAGGAACGCGAGAATTACCCAAATCCGAATTCTGGTGGCTCAGGCCTTCGCTTCTCGTGGGCTCCACCGCAAAACCTGTATTTTTCCGGAAAACCCGATGAAAATCCCAAAGTTTTCCTTGACCGGGCGGAAAATTACATGAATCTCACGAAGGCGGTACCTTCACACTTGAAGGCTAAATTTATGCAAGAATTGTTGAAAGGCAATGCATCTTATTGGATTTCCACTTTAAACCCTTTCCCTCAAAATTATGAAGAGTTTCGGGAGAAGTTTCTGAATCGATACTGGGGCGAACAACGGAGATATGAGTTCGAGCGGAAGATTTTAGAATCGCGATGGGAAAACCGCCACGGGCAGTCCTATTTAGACTACGCCATGGAGAAAATCTCCGCCATCAAGCTGTGTGACCCGCAGGCAAACGACCGAAAAATCATCTGGTTACTGACAGCTCATTTCCCAACGTATGTACAGAATATTGTCAACAGCGTGGAGTGTAGAGATTTAGAACGTTTCCAAGAACTGTTGGCACAATTTGATAGAACGCGGGACAACTATCACAATGAGAACCGCGACAGAAATCGCAGGCCCGACGGAAACTACCAAGGCAGGCCGCAGTGGCATAGAGATAATAGGGCCGGAGGGAACGAGGCAGATGATCGGCGAGCGCCGCCCGAATCCCGTGAGAACCGTGGACATCGCGATGAGAGAGATGGACGGCAAAATTCATCCCGGCCGGCTTCAACAAATTAGAAACGTCCCAGCTGTCTCGGTATCTGGGTGACGGACGAGTTTCTTTAGAGATACCATTTCATGCGATCATATCAGTGAATTATGCCTTTTTTGATTTTAACGAAGACGAGGATGTGACTATCAAAGAACGTGCCAGAAAATGCCCTATTATTGAATCCTTTATGGGAAATTTATGTGTCCAAGCTCTTATTGATACTGGTAGTGAAATTAGTGCTGTGTCAAAGAAATTTTATGCGCGACTTATAAGCGAGCGGATTCCAGTACCGACATTACCTACCGTCAGATGCTATGTCATAGGGGTTGGGAGAAAACGAAGCAAGCCAATTTCAATGCAGGTCCTGATTTCAATTAATATAGGAGATATGTTGTTTGATGTGCCCTGTCTAGTAATTGAAGATCTTAATCATGATGTTATTTTGGGGGTTGATTTTTTAAGAGAAAACGGTGGAATAATAGATTTTTCCAGAAATGTTATGAGTTTCGGTGCCGGTAAAGAAATTATTATTCAAGATGACGGGGAAGATAGGATTGATCTTAGCATTTCTAGTGCAACTTGGGAAGGGGGGGAAACGACGAAGGGGATTATTTGCCAAAATGTGCAAAAATGTGATTTTTTTGAACTATGATGAACGCTCCCAGTTGCAGACAGTGCTACTTGATTATTTACATGTCTTCGGTCGCCCCGTTCATCCAATTAAAGACTTTTGTTTTCGAATTAGGGTTACCGATGACTCGCCGTTTAAGATGAAAAACTATCCTATTCCACAAGCTTTAAGGGGGGAAGTTGATGAGACCGTCAGAAAAATGATTGACGAGGGCATCATCGAGAGATCAGTGACCGCCTATCTAAATCCGATTGTCGTTGTAAAAAAGAAAGACGGAGGGGTCAGAATTTGTTTAGACGCTCGCAGAATTAATGAAGTGACCGTTCCAGAAAATGAGGCGCCGCAGAATATTGATGATATTCTTTGGAAGTTTAACCAAACAAAAATTTTCTCAGCTTTGGATTTTTCTAGTTCGTACTGGCAAATTGCTATTCACCCAGACGACAGAAAATTTACAGGATTCCTTTACAACGGCCTCACTTATGTCTGGAAGCGGATGCCTTTCGGCCTAAAGAACAGTGGCGCAGCCTTCATTCGATGCTTAGATGGAAAATTAGGTGACGAACTCAAACTCTTCGTTACGCCTTATATTGACGACCTTGTGATTTCATCTCGAAATTTTCAGGAACATCTTTGTCATTTAAAGCGACTGTTAGAATGCCTTTCTACCAATCAAATGAAAGAATGAAAACGTAATTCCAAACTTTATTAATCTCTAAAATAAACTCGCCAGAACCGTACAGCTTACCGAGTAGTTCGTGATAGCCGTGCCTTCACTGTTTAAGAAATAATATTTGTAACCGTAGATTAGGGAATTCAGATTTTCTTGTAGTTTATTAGTTTATTTTATTACTCCACCATTATTAGGGTTAATGAGTTTAATTTAAGGGTAATTATTTGAATAAGACCTTTTATGTAATTGTTATCACAGAAATTAGTCGTTAGAATTCGGTACCACTTTTTTAAATTTTTTTTTGACGAGATAAGCATCTCAGGTTTCAAAACTTCTCACCACGCCTTACGAATTTTAAAACACGATGCATATCTCTACTGCGGGAAGGGAGGCCAATGTAGTGATACCGAATAGATTCAAGTTTATTCTGCCGCAAAATAACTCCACGCAGGCGGCGACGCGAGAGATGCGAGGCGCCACGGGGGCGACCCGAGGGCCAGGCGAGGCGCCACGGTGTCGGCACCCTTCGCTCCCTGATTCGTCGCGGACACGTGTGCCCCAACTCTGGGTAGCCGCTCTGCACACGACCCCTTCAGTATTTTTCCACGACGCCTGGAACTCTTCCGTCAACCTCCCTAGAGATTCCTAGCCCCTCACACCCCCCCGGTCGTTAATAACTGCCCCTTTTCGACGCAAAATTAAAGCGAGAGGGAGCGATAACCAGCCCCTCTCTCACTCTTTTCTCGGCCTCGAAAACATCCTCTGATTGGGCAGAAAATATCTAATGCGCAGTACCCTTTCGCCAATAGCAACCAGAATTCGGGTTTGTTCTAGAATATTCCAGAGTCACAGGGATAATTTTGGTAGGGGGAACGAGGTTTCCTAAAACTTGGAGCGACGAGGCACAAAAGAGAAGCTGGGGAGCTGTGTTCAGAATCGGACGCAAGTGGCGGCCGCAGGGGGGAACCTGTTATATTCTGTTGTGACGTTCGGTCCGATGGACTTAGAAAAATTATTAAGTTTCTTGTAGAGTTTGGGTACAAGACTTCTGTGACGAACGCAGGCCGCAGAACAGTATTATGAACATTTGACAGCAATTCGTATTATATTACGTCCGATTTACGTGCGAACTCGAGACTCTCTTTTCCTTAGTGAATTTGTGCGATAATTCACGGGCTCATTAGTATCAAAGTATTGTGAGATCGACCGGGAATGAACCGACCGTGTCAGTGAATGAACTGTGCTGACCCATTCACCGCAGCGAGCAGACGGCGCTTTTGTGTTCCGGCCGCCTTGGCCGCTACCCTCGCAAGTACCTGATCTGACCTACATTTTCCGAGCGGCGCCCCTCGCTCGCCACGAACCTCGCAGCCAGCTGACCTGAGGTCGTTCAACTTCAGTGGGTGGCGCAGGCCGCCTAACAGAGGTATTTTCTGTTTGAGTGTCTTATGTCGTACCCGCGATCGAGAGGTGTGAACAGTACATCAGACAATCAGTGTTGACTTCCTCTCGACCGGGCGACGAAGAGGAGTTCCCGGCCGCGCATGGCCGTCAAGCGGGAATTCGCGCGCGAAGAAGAGTTTCATCTGATTGTAATCACTTTGTAATTTTTTGTTCTCTTATGTGCATGACATTTCATTTTTTTGTTTTATTTCGATTTTGGGGGCATGCTCGCCAGAGTTATCATCACCAGACCATTAGCGTTTTCTTTTTTTTTTAATGAATAAATTCAACTTGTTCTAAATTCACATGTTTGACTTCTCATTCAACCTAGGCCACCGGCTTCCTCCATCTTCGCCGTTTCAGGTAATCTGTCGACTGAGCGGGCCGGCTACCCGTCTGAGGCGCCCAACCGAAGACCCGAGGGTAGTTGCAATATTCATTTATTACTTCCCCTCTATCATATCATTTATGTCTGTACATTATTTTCACCTTTCTCTTTGAGGTTATTTTGATTTATTCTCGCTAATATTAAGTTTCAGAAATAATATAACTAATATGCCTCTATAATATTTATTTTAATTTCTATTTTATATGCATTTATTTTCTATTTTTTACTAAAAGTTAATTTTTTGTTGCAGATCTAGAAATGATGACTAAGCGATCGAAAGCTGCTTATATTGTGAGTAAAATAAAAATGTTAGTAACACAGCAGCTTTTATTTCTTCTATTCAAATGCTAACAACACCTTACCACTAAACCATTATTAAACAATGTCTGCCAGAGAACTGTTTACTTTTTTTCTTACATTAACACGAAAACATTGACTTTTGTAATATCCCTTATCTTTTACGATGAACGAGCAGTAAAAAAGGTAATTTTGAGCTATGCATGAAATTGAAGGACAATAAATACCTCTAATTCTTGCACTAAGCTATAATGACAAGAACGTACAAGAAACCGTGAATACGCTTAAATGTCACAGAGATAAAGCCGTGAAGCTTCCTAGTCCTGGTCCTTCACACGTACGTATATCTTCAGTCTTCTTCAGAGAGGCGTTCCAACATGTCCACGCAGAAGATGTTGTTTCTGATTTTTCTCATCAGTTTGTTTCTACCAACATTCGTCACTTCACAACAAAGTTATTCTTCTAAAAAAAGGTAATTTGATTTACTTCTAACTCCTCAAACCTGGGAGTTTAAGGGGAGATTGTACACGTCACAGGATAAACAGTTTCGATTTTCGTTTTTGTGTTATTTTGAATCTTTAATATTCACGTAAAATAGTGCAATACACGAGTACATGTTCGAGATATTTTGTTTCTAAGGGCTTGAAATGCCATTTAAATTTCTAGTCTCTCCAAGTGTCTTAGTCACTACTACACCACACTACTCTACTACTTAGTGACAGTGTCGAAAGGCAGAAGAGGAGTGAGAAAAAATGTTGAAAAGAAGTAAATTTGTAGAAACAAAGAGGAAAGGTTCAGAGAAGGATGAGGGAGATGCTGAAGAGTCAGAATATGCCAGAGGATCGTCTTAAAGTATTGTTGTCACAAATACTCAAAAATTTCATTAACATTTCTCAAAACTTATTATTTTTGTCTTCATATACCTTTTTCTCAGAAAGAATTGCACATAACTCTATGAAATTTTTACCACTTATGTATCATGTATTTGCAGTGATTTGTTGTTTTTATAGAAGAATTCAATTATTCGAAACTCAGATATTGAGTATATTAACCAAAAAATGTTTAAAAATAGTATGCTGGAAAAAATTATTAAACAATAAAAATGACATTGAATCGTTACAAAAAAACACTGTGTGTAAAGAACATTTCTATAAAATAGTGTGGAAAATTTCACACAGCTTCATAAAATAGTTTTAGAGATAAAGGTACATAAACCCAACACAGTAACATTAGGGAGATAGGCTGTACAATCTCCCCTTAAAGACAAATTCAATTTTACTTGCCCGGGAATTTATTTATCATTAAAGACCGGATTTTCATGCAGTAAAACTCTCTGAAACGTGCAGTAAAAACACCAAAACTTGCAAAATAGTGCAATAAAAAGATGAAGACTTTGCAAAACGGTGTTATGTACACTAAAAACTACAGTTAATCCGTACATAAACTTATTTTTATATTTGGAATGTGATATTTAAGGTGAATGAAATATGATTTTTGTGTTTTTATTACAATTAAGTTTGCAAATATTGTTAAATCAAACTATATTTGACATTTAAATATTATTCGCAGACAAAATTAAATTAGCATAATACAAAAAAGGAAATGCAAAAATTGAAAAACACAAATATACCTTTAGAAATAAAAAATAATGAAATTACAGAAGAAATGTTCTTAATTGTTTTCATTATAATTTACAATTATGTATATTTTAAAATTATTTTCTGAGAAATTATATCTTTTATCAACTAATAAATGTTTCAGACAGGAAAACTTCGTTCGACATGTATGCTTGTCTCTTTGCCGAGCCTCATTCTGACGTACGTGTGTGCACGCATCTACAAGCGGTCAAAACCGCATTAATTCTCTCTTGTACCTTGCAGGGCAACGTCTGTTCTGAGAAAATTGATGAATTTGAAACGCAGTGCAGCTTGCCGGGCCTCGCGCCCCGACGTAAGGTCAAATGTGACTCGCGCATGCCGTCTCGTGTTCGTAAGTTCAGCGCAGACTGACAAAAGGGATATATGATCCGATTGGGAAGATAGACCCCGAACATTGCGTAGGCTGAGCGGCCGCAACTAAGGGCCGCGGCGCGGACCTATCCCTGCTGCAATAACTCAGAAATGTTAATTAGACAATAGGCACCATCAAAGGTACAGACGGGAACTTCGTAGGGCAACAACATGAATTGATACATTTTAAACGGCACTCGGGTTTCACAGACTACTCGAATGCACCGCTAGGTTACATCATAAAACCTTTTTCTTAAATGAAACCTTGATAAATTAAAAAAGTTCGAAAGTCCGTAGGTGCGTTTGCACTTATTTTTATTTTATTGTTTTTTTGATCTGCAATGAAGTTGGAGGTGACTTTAGATTTAAGTTCTTTGATGAATACATTATAATTGATGATGTCTGCTACTATGATTAGTGGTATTTTACTGGGGGTTTCACTTTGATCACAAGGAAGGTCGTCAATATGAGCGAATCTATTTTCAGTCGCTTGCTAATCAAGTTCACTTAGAGGTCCGAATCTATTTTTGACTGAGACATTAATTAATAGAGAGTTAGAGTTTGTATTCTGGTCATTGTAAGCATCATGACTGCCAATAAATTTTTTGGATTGTCGCTCTATATCACTGTCTGTCACTGACCTTTTCCTGGAGTCTTTTACTGGTAGCAGAACTGTTGGGGATTGGCGGAGTGGAATCGGTCCCTTGCACGTAGCGCTGGGGATGTGTTGCTTGATGTTATCCATCGTCACCTCCATTTTGTCTTCGGTGAATTTATTGGGATTATCTGGGATGATACTTTCCATTGCTGCTGGTGGGTTCTCACTGTTATTAAAAACAAGCAATGCAGCACTTACGACTTCGCTTGTTGGAGGGTCATGGCTGATTGCCATTCACTACACTAATTTGCACTGAGTCACACTTCACCGGGGTTATTTCGATGAACTATTTATCAGTAGCGCTTGTATGGTTCACTTCACTAGTTTATAAATTAGTACTGTCGCGAAGCGACGCGTGACTCCGTTAACTGGAGTGGCGAACTGCGAAGAAACGGTTTTATCGCAACAGATCTGACAGGGTCGCACAGCAGAGCTCAGACTACCTCTCGCCACCACTGTCGGACGAAGAATCGAAATAATAGCGGTAAAGGTGGTTATACCGGTATAGAAATACCTTTACCTCTATTATACCATTATTCAAAATACCTTTAAAAATACCACCATAAGACGTGAAATACCGGTATTTTTAGAGATATTTTAGCTTTATTCGACGTCTATACCGTTTAAGGTGTTATACCGGTATTTTCTAATACAAATACCGGTATTTTCATGAGAAAATCCCGGTATTACAGTGCAATCATACAAGTTTTGGGAGGAAAATAATTGTGATTTTTTTTCGGCTGAAATGGCTCAGAAGAACAACTATGGACACCATAGAGCAGGGCCGTCAAACGGAGCACGTACGTGCTCGGAGCGCGCTTGCGCTCCGCTAGGGCACGCAGGGCCCGCGGCCGAGGGAAGCTCGCGCTCCGATTTCTCAGGGATGCACAGAAGGCAGTCGTGGCGGGGCGCAAGAAGACGTATAAAAAGTTTGTCCGAGTGGGCTCTTATATAGTGCAAATGGTACATCAACTTGTGCTCTCCAAATGATTTTTAAAACGTTTGTATTATTTTAAAATGTTTTTAGGAAAGTTTTTATAAATGCAATTTTGTATTAGGTAAAAGTGTTTAAAACTTAGTGTATTTTAATATTACATAATGTATCCGATTTTACATATTTATTATATATTTTTACTGTTTTCATTACATATTTATGAACGTTTTTTCACGTTTTTTGACTTTCTACATATTTTTCCGGACTCTATTCATCATTATTCTATAATTTTTAAGTGCTTATATTGCGTTCATTTTCACACGAAAGATATGCACGTCGTATTTTTTTAAATGCTTATTTTCAATAATAGTGTCAGTGCTTTTCTGAAATTATGATATACAATATTTATCTTGATTTAATGTATATTTTGATTTATATTTATTTTCTCACAAATATTCATTAGAATTAATAATTCTCTTATATTGCTTTCTCTAACACTAAGTAGAAACGTGCGTTAATACTTCCGTGGTGTAATGATCAATGCTTGTATGACTGCAGTTTTTATTTACATGTCAATTTCCACTTAAAGTTCGTAAAAATTAATAAATGTCTCTTTATGATATACCAACCGGTGTGTTTCACCCAACTCGCCACATTCGCAAGATGTTTTCTCACCCCTGCTTCCCGCCTGTAACTCGAGTCACTTCGCTAAGCTGATATCGCCGCGTGCCCCAAACCTTTGCGAAGGCCATTCGCGTGCTCGATCGTCTGACGGCCCTGCCATAGAGTTTCTGACCGAGAGGTCCTAGGGTCGAGTCTGAAAGGTGGCGTATTTTCTTCACCAGACATTCTAGCTAGAACGAGTTCTGACGTTGGTTGGGAAAGAATTACAATGGTTTGGATTCCTGAACGGTAGTTTTCTATGGTTCCACCGATCTGTACCAGGCGAATGCCGCAGTAAAAAAACGGGCCACTGATCGCGCATTATCTTTTGTTTCCCATCCTTCCGCTTTAAATACTCGTACTCTCTTTCATGGACTACACTATTAGATCTCAGGAGACCATTCAAAGTCTGGAGTTTGTTCCTATTAATGATTGATTGATTGATTATAATCAATCAATCATTAATAGGAACAATCACTAATAATTATTAGTGATTAGGGTTTCCCCAACCTGGTACCTCCACCCAGCGCACCCCTCAGCCGGGACAAGCTCTAAGCCCTCGCGCAATCTCCCGGGCTTGTGTGGTAGTGTAGTGCATGTAATTATAACTTCATGTAAGTACGGGGTAGGATAGGACAAAAAGAAAAAAGGAAAGATTGCGCGCGGTGTGGCCCGTTTGTTAGGGTACACCTCCGGCATTCGCCTAGTACTGATCGGAGAAACCACGGAAAACTACCGATAAGAGCAGGCGGGCGCTATAATTCTCCTCGGACCGCGCGCGATCTTTCCTTTCTCTTCCTTGTCCTATCCTCACCCCTTACGTAGACAAACTTATACTTACATGCACTACGCTTGTCCCGGCTTTCAGCTTTTTCCGGCTGGAGCGGTGGCCCGCTGGTGGGAGATACCTGGTTGTGAAAACCCAGTAGCCGACGGTAGGTCGGCGCCGGATCTCGCCTTCCAGCGGGGGAAGATCACCACCACCTCCCGAGGAAAAGCATGTACTACACTACGGGACTAATGACCTTAGCTGTTGGCGCGCCCGGAATCACTAACAATCAATAAATCAAGAGAAAGGAAAGTTGTGTGCGGCTCGTGGTCCATTTGGCAAAGTAATGCTCATGCATTCGCCTGTTTTTGATCAGAGCAGCTGGCTGCTAGAATTGTCGTGATAGCGGCTCAATTCAACCTCACTAAATTATGCTAGTGTCGAAAATTACACCGCCGTTAGAATTCGAACCCTACGACCTCCCAGTCAGAGTCGCAGCAGAGAGCGACATTGCTAGCTCAGAGTTAACTCAACCCACCTCCTGAAATATTACTATATACATTACACTTACGGAATTAATTATCACAGCAGCTGATGGGTCGGAAAATAGTAATTCAATCTGTGGCATAGTGACGCTTGCATACATAAAAGACAGGATGTGCCTTTGAAAGGCACAAATAGATAGACCATTAAGTTGAGCAGGAAGGGGGCGTGTCTAAGATGGGTTTAGGCTGAGCCAGGAAGTAGAAAGGGCGCGGAGGCGCCGCCAGGGGGCGGTAAGACACGTCACAGTGGTCGGTTGTATACGTCACAGACGGCGCCACCAAGCTCTGTGGGAGGGAGGTCACGTGGGGCATCACGTCACTTTAGGCACGGAGTGGGAGTAGATCATGTGATCGGTCGGTCATGTGACCGAATCTATTTAAGGTGAGGTAAGGGCATATTAGCCAGGATACATTTGCGCCGAATTGGTATCTTCATTAAGTGCTTACGCACTGCGCTCCAGGGCGAGCGGCCGGACTTGTCCGGGGGAGACGTCAGTCTTATCTTTAGCGACGCGGTCAAGCGTTCGCTGTTTCTTGCGGTCAAGCAAGGGCGGGTGGGGGACTCGCAAAGCAGTCGCAGATGGCGGCTAAGATAAGCTGTTCTTAGGAGGGTTCCGTAAAGCACGGATAAAGTAAATGAACTTGTGCAGCATTGTATATATTGTAACGTTTGTGGTGGTGAATTAAAAACACAGATTTATTTTAACAAAGATGTTTATTTATGTTTCTTAATATTGCACTAAAATACTTGATTTATTTACAGGTTGGCTTCACGGTCCTTGTGTTCTTCACTTATTTATTTATACAAGGCACAGTCCTCTTGATTATTTATTTTTCACTGTTCACTTCTCATGCACTGCTGCTCAGTCCGATGCACTCACCGCTGTCCGATGCACTGATTACAGTTCACGGCTCCGACCACAATTCACGGCTCCGACCACAGTTCACGGCTCCGACCACAGTTCACGGCGCCGACCACAGTTCACGGCTCCGACCACAGTTCACGGCTCCGACCACAGTTCACGGCGCCGACCACAATCCAGTACACTGCCGTCCACAGCGATGCACACACACAAACTTCACAGCTCGGCTTCCTGACTAGACCAGACTGGACTGACTGACTAGCGGCCCCCGACAGCGGCGCATTCATACCTGGCCGGCGCCCGCCTGGACCCTTCCGGAACTCGCGGCACACTTCTTGGCTACCCGCGAATACCCCGGAATCGTCCAGTTCGGGGGCGGCGGCAGATGATGCAATCCGCGCAGCGGATTCCGGCAGATGATGCAATATTCGTTACAATATATTTCTTTAGTGTAATAAACTTGTTTTGTTACGAATCCTTCGTGTCTGTGTCTGAGTAATTAAACGACGCCACAAATCCATCAACTATAATTTTTTTGAAAATATGTACATCTGTTCATCTTATGCATTGTTCTTCCTAATTTCACAATGTTTTTTCTCTGCCTGCCGGATCAGTCTAACACCAACACGCACCGTACTGGACACTGGTATTGATAGATGAAATTTTATCATCTTGTTCATCACCTTTCCAATCATGCATATACAATCATATATACAATGCATGGCATATTTATTTATTATTGAAAAATTATTGTATTTTTTCATAAATCAGTGTTCCGAAAAAAAATCCATTATTTCGCACTAGTAACACGAGACTCATATGAATTACATTAAAAATTACTTTCTGCAGTAATTTAAAACCAAAAACTAGAAGCGGTGTATAATCGCAGCTTACACACTGATTCTGTTTGATAAGAGAAAAACACAATCGAAAACTTCTATGTTCAGTGGAATCACGAGAAACGGATAAGTTTAGTAAAACTAACATTAAAATTTGATTACACCTGAATGCACAGGCGTGCGAGACCTAAAACAGGGGGGGGCAAAAACATTTCTATTCTCTCTGGACCCTACCGAACCCCTATTCCATCACTCGTTTATTTTACAAAGGACTTATTTTATTAGTAAATAAATAAAACGTAACACAGAATGGAAAACTTTAATAAAATGGTTTTATGCAGAATTAAATTAATAAAAAATGTTTAATGTAGAAATTGATGAGAATAAATTGGTTTTATGTAGAAATATTTAGTGTTGGCAGATAATTTGGAGCGTCCCTTCCCAAAATTCATAAATCAATTTCCCTAATTGTCAGCATGTTTGATTACGTTCCAATTTCAAAACCGTCTAATCAGAATCAGAGTCAGAAATACTATAAAATTAAATCTGTATGCTTGCCGATGCAAATAACTTTTTAATTACTCCGCAACAAAATTTATAGTTTTCAAATGTTGGCAACCTTGTACATTGGTACCTTTATTCATAATTCAACTACGTGTAGTAATAGAGCAACCGGGACCGGGATTCTGAAGCTCAAGAAAACATGCGCAGATTATTTTACTGTTTTTAACTTTAATACTTTTTTAACGTTCGCAAAAATGATTTCTTGAAAATGTTGTACTGAATGTTTTATAGTTGCGCTGATAATAAATTAAAAATGAAACTAAATGTTTTACCATTTGTTTTCACAGAATCTGTCGAGCGACGTGCAGAGCCTGCACAAAGTGTTTACATTCTGATCTATATCCGTGTTTTGCGTGGTGTAAAATTTGCACAGCATGCAAAATCTGCTTGGCGACCGAAGACGGCAGTACAAAGGATGAGTGCATAAACATATTCGTCGTGAAGAGTTCCTCTCCTGCACCAGAAATGAGTACTATAGAGGCATTTGATAACGTTACCGCACCATTAGAAATAATCACCACAATCCAAACCACTGCTCTACGATTGGATACCGCCGACACAACTACTATCATCGACACAACTACTACTACCACCAACATACCTACCTACACCGACACACCTACGACCACCACCATACCTGCAACCATCACTACCACCGAAAGACCAACGATTCGAGATGACGAAGACAGTGATGAGTGGGAAGACAGTGAAAGTGAAGAAACATCTTCTGAAAAAAAACGTCTTCAAAGCGGAAATAGCATTTGCACTGAACGTACTTGTGGCAACAGTACCAAAGGTGATGGTGTTGTACAGTTTAAAGCAGTTTTAGCGAAAGGAGCGAGTAATGAGTTTTTGGAATGGAAGACTGAAGGATTAAATACGGAGCAGTTAAGTGCACTTGTGATGCGAGCATGGGAGTGGCTAGTGGCCAATATGATCAGAAGAAATAAAACTGAACCTATTGTCGACAAATATACATTCACTGGACATTTGACAGACAGTGAAGATGATTGATTGTTTTTAACTTTTGACAGGGTAGTGATTTGAATTTAAGGTGATGTATCATAAGGGATCGTTGACACCGAAATTATATCAACCTACCCTTTTTCTATGAACAACAATAATATTTTCGAAAGAATAATTGGAAGTGTGACAATGAGTTTGTATGTGTATTAGTATAACAATCACATTGTACATTTATGGTTTTAATTTTGTATACACATGTGACAACTCATGAAATAAAGGTTTCCAAACGATGTGTCCAGATCCTTTCAAATTATCTAGCAAACATCACATATGAATACAAGTATTTTGATAAACACCAACATTAATGCCGGGATAAACCATTTTAAAATCATTACCCTCTAACAACTTCTTTGATTATTTTTTAATATGGAATCTATAAAAAGAAAAATACTCCCCTACACGTCGAAAGAATAATTACGACAATTAATATTGCAAAGGTCTTATTTCGAACAAATGTCCAAAACGGCACTGCGAGTACCTTTCACTCTCACAATGCATGTCTCATCGCTGTCACATGTAAGACCATTGGGCGGCCGCAAGGAGATTCTTTGTAATGGGAGTCAAATGATATTGCAACAATACATCAACCTTCGAGAGGATTTCTTCTGCCAGAAAAATGAATTATATTGTAATCACCTAGAAATAGAAAGTTAATTAAATATCATAAAAGTGTAAGGTAAGCATTAAACATATTAAATTTCAGGAGTAGTGATAGTCTTTCATCGAGGGTAAGGTAAGTCGATTCTGTTGTGGTGCCACACTTTCATTATGCAAAGATTGGAGGATAACTCCAGTTGTAGGGTGCACGAAATTTGCCTGGATCTCGCGTATCCAGATCATCAGCAACATGCCACACTAATTTTACGAACGCAGCTTCCAAATCTTCGAGATTCGGTGAATTTAACAGTATAATGGTGGAATATACTATCTCATTCAAAATAAAAAATCTTTCCACACGATCCTCATGAAATTCAATGCTATTAAAATCCTCATTAGCTTAGTGGCACCGAAACACCACGTACTTTCTTGCCCGTATTTTCACGCAAAATAACGCGAAAAGTTTTCAAATTTTCGAAAAATTGTACGTAACCTTATTTCAAAATCTATCTTTAAGGAACAGATTTCATTACGGAAAAACATCTATATCTTCATGTCTGTAGTTATAGATAGACGCTGGAAAAATTTTGAATTTTTGCAATTTTCGAAAAATCAGAGTTTTCAAAGAAAATGAGACATGCACCATTCTCTTACACACACAATCTTTCACACTATCCAACAACTAAGTTTAATAAAAAAACAATAGAGCCATTTTTTAAATGTCTTCATGCAAAATACCCCTCAAAATTAAAATATCGGATTGAAATTCAAGAAGCTATCACATGATCCAGATCGATTGGGGAATATCAATTTTGTAGAAAATCGGCTGAACCGCTAGCGTTGTTCACAGGCGGAGTGACGGACAGGCGTACAGACAAGAAGTTTTGTCATCATTCGATTTTTCGGTATCAAGAAGCACAAAACATGGATTCTGGCTTTACCACGTGTTCGAGTTTTACTTTTTCGCGCTTAAGAAAAGGATCTTTTTGCTGTGCGAAAAAACGCCAATTTTCGGCATAAAAACTCTTATTATATGGCCCTGGTAATAAAAAAGTGGATAAATTCAGTTGCTAAATTATGGGGGAAAAATCCTCTATCACATGGTGAAGCCAGAATCCATGTTTTATGGCTTCTTGATAACAAAAAGTCGATTGACGGCAAAACGTCTGTCCCCCTGCCTGTGAACAACGCTAGCTACCAACCCTTCAGCCGATTTTCTCCAAAATTGATATTCCCCGATCGATTCGGCTGATGTAGAATTCGGAATTCGAAATCGATATTTTAATTCTGGGGGTACTTTACGAGAAGCCCCTGGGTCATTTTCAAAATTTTCAAAAAATGAGGCAAACAATTTTGATTAAATTTTGTTGTTGGATACTATAAAGGACGTTTAAGAGAACGGCGCAGGTCTCATGTAGGTTGAAACTCTGATTTTACGAAAATTGAAAAAATTCAAAATTGTTTCGGCGTCTTCCTACAGCTACAATTCTGAAGATACAATTTTTTTCTTAATGAAATGTGTTCATAAAAAACAGATCTTCAAATAAGGTCTAGTTCAATTTTTCAAAAACGTGAGTATATTTTTCGAAATTTTGTGTCAAACATAGGCAATTTTTATTGTCTTGAAACCTTTTTTTCTTAAAAAGCGCACATTTTTTATTAAATTGGGACCTCAGATAGTATAAGGTAGCTTAAGAGAATGGTGCAGGTCTCATGTTCGTTAAAATGCCTAGTTTTGCAAACATTTTTAAAAAATTCAAAAATTGGCCTCTTCCTACAACTACAATTGTAAAGATACATTTTTGTTCTTAATGAAATATATTCATCAAAAACAGATCTTCAAATAACGTATTGTTGAAGTTTTTTAAAATATGAGTATTTGTGGACTAATTAGGTGTTAAAAGTGATCGGCAGCTCCCCTAAGAGAACCTAAGAGAATTTTAATACAATGCTAAACATTGTTCGGTAACCTATTTTAGGATCCTGAAATATAGAGAATAAATAACGAAAATCCACTATTTTCAATACGTAGAATTTTATTGAATGTAAAATAACAGGCTGTCTTAGCTTAAATATAAAGAATAAAAATAAGAGAAGGTGTGAAAAAAAATGTTCACGAGTAGCACCTTCTTCTCTTCCACCCCCCCCCTCTTGAGCGCACTTCCACCTCACTATTCTACAATATGGCGACCACCTAACCGTTCCCGTTTTTTTCTTCTTTTTTTTCTTCTTCTTTTAAAACTTGTATCCGGTTCAATTTGGTGTGATCCACGTGACTTTTTTATTTTAATTTATTTATGCATTATTATGCATAAATAATAATGCATAAATTTATGCATTATTTATGCATATTATTTATGCATCAATTAATTTGTATTCTTTTTTTGCTTCTTCATGTTTATCTCTCATTTTTTCCGTTTGTTGCTAGAGACCCACTGAAGATGGGAAATTTTAATCCCGAAAGTGATTTTGGGCATATGTTAAATTAATAAATAATATAAACTTAAAAATTGTGGTTGATTATCCTTTACGTCCTATTACAATTCCTACTTCTTTAACATGTACGTAGTGTGTATTAGTATGTATCTTTTCGAATCGTCATCGTCAATGCTGTACATTCCACACGTCTTTCATTTGCACAATTGCTAATTGTCGTAGGTAATACCATGAATGCTTTGGAAATTATCGATAAATCCCCGACTTGCGAAGCGAGGAGGGGATTCATCTGAGAATTTCCAAAGCACGAATGGTTTTTAATAGGATTATTGCACGAATGAAATTATGTTCATCAAAGTTCCAAACTGCGCCAAATATTGAAAATATGTTAAAATTAATGAAGCTATGTTACAATACATAGGCGTTTTGGATATCGACATAGCGATCGAAATATACAGCCTCCTACGATAGATGAGTCACAATTCATGATTGGCCAGGATGGAGAAGCAGTAAGAAAATTCAAATAGAAAACACAGTAAACTTGTTTAGATACACCTCCCTGATTGGGACATTTTGTGTGTACAGTTAAACACTATTGGTTTTAATTTCACAAGTCGAATAGTGGCAAAAATACTCTGGCGCAGGACACAGGATGAGGTTAATTACAATTGAAGACGCGGGGGTGTTCAGGAGCGCCCAGTGAAAATAAAGAGGGCTGGGACATTATATCCACAGGGTTCTTTACTTCAAATACATCTGTTGCCCTCAGGTCTCTTGTCCCACGTACATAAACTGAATTTATCTCTGCAAGGAACAGAAATAACTGACAGCTCTTTTGAATTTCAAGTAAATACATTTTATATTTGTTTTGAATGAAAAAAAATTCGGGGCCCCAATGAAATCGGGGCCGGGGGCAAGTTGCCCCAGCAGCCGCCGCCCCCACCCCTTCTGGGCGACGGGCGTCGGGCAAGGGCAAGGCTTGCGCCGAAGAGCGGGGAAGGGGGCGGAGGGGCGCAGAAGTGCAGGTCTGTGCTGACGGATGGGCCGCCGAGGACCCGCGGAAATGAACAGGGGCTGCACACGAGCCCGGCGGGCCCCCTTCCGCCCTCCCGGAACTCGCAAACTCTTCGCCCGGTCCTAGTTCCACGTCTTGTGGCTCCTCTTGAGACTTTAAGGTGGTTAGAGGTTATACCACAATACCCAGGGGGCGGGGCAGGTATTGGGGATCTTTCAATTAAACGAACGAGGGCTACAGACTCGAATCAAGTACAAAGTTTGGATACTTGTGACTTGGAGAACCATGTAGCGCATCTTAAATTTTTTTAAATACAGTTTTTCACCACTGATACACGGAAAGTATTTCTTATCTCCTCTGTTTATTGTTTAGAAATTGTTTCTTTGCGGTATGCGTACGTATGCTTTTAAATATTACTTCATCAAAGTTATTAAATTGCAAAAATAAAAAGAACTAGATTTTTCAAAAACGGTGACAAATAGAAAGACATTTCAAAAATATAAAAATCAGTCGCGGCCCGTGGGTTTATAAATGGGGAAGGCTGCAAATGCATTGCATTGCATTGCATTACATTACAGTGCATTTCATTGCCTGCACTGTATTTCTATTAATAATAAGTTTGATACAGACGACTGAGAACGACGCGAAATACCGTGAGATAGGGGATGAGGGGCCCGTTTCACAAAGGTTACAAGTTACAAGTTACTAGTACTAGTAATCACAAGTACTCGTAAGTTCTGTTTCACAAAGATTTTGCCGGGCCCCAGAAGACAAGACCTCATTCGCCAAAAATGAAAAACCCAAGTATAGCGCTTCTACCGCATACTGGGAAAACGAGTTGAAGCGCAATGCTACTCGCGGAGCTGCACAGTAATGCTATCTGGTGAGCCCGCCGTTCTTCAGACCCTAGGCTCCACCGAAGGCTGTCTCGCCGCAGCCTACGTCCGCTGGTAAGCGTCTGCAGTGAATGCATGACGTCACGCCTCTTCGTTTTGTACAGGCCTTATGGGAGAATAAAGTGGGAGCCTAACGCTTCTCTCTTCCCTGTCAACAGCTTTAAATGCGTTACGGACTGCCGTTAACGAACCGACAAAGAAAAATTTTGATATGATTGTAACATAATACAACTCAGAATTCTATTTTTAATTAATAAATACATTTGCAAACATATTTTTAAATTTCTTTTGGACGGCGATTTCTCTAGGAGAGGCTCCGCCTTACAGCCTTTAATGACGAGCCGCGCCTAATAAAAATAAACATCCTTCGGTTTAATTGCACTAATACAATTGCACATTTCTGGATTTTGTCAGGTAGAAGACCAGACTATCACGGGCTGCTCGTCTTGAAATGAACAATTTACCAGACAGCGTGGCATTTTGTGCATGGTGGTCTTTACTGAATTACTCGAGACAAAGCATAGAACGGTGAGATTGTGGCAGAACGCTCACTTTCAGACATCGCAATATAGAACGTGTTTCTTGATATTTATCTTTTATATTATTATTAGAGGGCGGATTTATATGCACTTAAAATCGTCAAAACATGGATGCAATTATGCACCTAAAATCAGTGAAATATGCACAAAAAATATGACAATGTGCACAAGAAATCTGAGAATATGCACACAAAAAAAACTGACAATATGCTTGCAAAAAACTGACAATATATCGCTTGGTCGCGAGGAATAAAATATGCAAATATGGTATATGGTCAATATAATGGATTCTTTCTCAATGTTAGGTGTAAGCATCCTTAGGGAGCACTGTACTTCACATTAGCCTTTTTATACCATTCTTAAAATATAAAAGACAGAATAATCAGAAATATCGTTTTGTTGAATTTTATTGAGGAAATTTTACGATAAGGCATATAACGAGTGAATTTAGATTTGAGGGAGGAAAAGAAAAATTAAGGTTTTACTTTATCCTTGGGAAAGCGGGCACGTAACAGTTCGTCTGAGCGCGCGCATCGCCTTCCCGAGCGGCGCCGCCAGCGGTTCGTTTCCACGGCGAAGAGCAGTGGAGCGTGGAGCAGAGGAGCGCGGCGCACAGTGGGTCGAAAGCTCTCCGAACGCGAGCAACGCACACTCTTTGTAGTTTCTTAACAGACATTACAGTGTCGGCCTCGTGGCCGAGATCGCTAAGTCAGTAGTGCCGTAGTGG
The DNA here is from genome assembly GCA_031308135.1 of Acheta domesticus. Classification (NCBI taxonomy): domain Eukaryota; kingdom Metazoa; phylum Arthropoda; class Insecta; order Orthoptera; family Gryllidae; genus Acheta; species Acheta domesticus. Next base: position 123,292,222 of record JAHLJT010000631.1, on the reverse strand, counting down.
TCTTGGACCGTGGGGTCGCGGGTTCGAGTCCCGCCTCGGGCATGGTTGTATGTGTTCGTTCTTACATCCCATATCATCACCATATCGTTTCATCCTCATACCATTACGTTACGGCCAATAGTGGACGCTAATGACCTAGTAGTTGATGCGACCTTAAATAACAACATTAAACAACAACAACAAAAATTACAGTATGCTGGATTGAGAATTATGTCCTTAAAGCGTATATTAACTGACACTTTTGGTAACCTTTGGTCGCACTTTTTGTTGGTAATTGATTTCTAGATTGATCTGATGTGTGTTGTATTTTTACAGTTTTGGTTCTTTATGGGGCCGTAATTTGGTTTTCAAATAGGTTTTAAAGATTAAACCAATGCGTGAGATCTCGTTGAAATCCGCCTTGTGTGTATTTACAATTTTCACAGAATGTTTTAGACGAAATTACCCAATAAGCAGGTTTTTCGTTCATATTTGTAGTATATATGGAACCCTAATAGATGCTCCATCAATCAATGAAACATCGGCTTTAAAAATGTTAGTGTTTATTCTTGACCCGACCTATACTGAAAAAACATCCTATCTTATCAAAATTGTAGTTCATCGAGAAGAAATCGACTAATACCAGGCATTGTTATATTGACGAGTGTGTGTGTGCTTGATCAGCGCATGCATTCCTGGCCTGCCCGGGAGGCTTAGGGGTTTGACCCTTCAGTGCACTTAGCGGTCCTCACAGGCCCGGCTCAGTTTCTTAATACTGTAGATATTTTTCCGTTATCAATACACATGTGTTCTTTCATGATACCCTCTGTCGTTAAGTTTGTTTTCTTATTGCAAATAATTGTTCAGTAAGCAATGAAATGTTTCCATATTTTTCAACTTTTCTGCATGTGGTCGTGCTTTCCACTGAGTGGGCCTCCGAGGCCCGGTAGTCTGTTTTCCCTTCACGGATCTTTTAACGCTTAAGAAACACATTTATGTAGTTGGAATGTATTCCTTATCATCCAAGACTTAGTTAATTACGTACTAGAAGACACAAATCATGACCGCAAAACTACAGAATAAAGATTGGAACCGATTTACACTAAATGGTAAAATATACTATGGAAAAAGGAACGATGAACCTGTTGCAAAAGATCTTGCATAGAAAACTGTAAAGGTTTTGGTACTGGCGGTTATAACTTTAGAACTGATAACTTGTTTGAGTTTCTAAAGGTTCTAATGATATATTTTTTCGTTCATATTCCTGGGTGAACTTCTAAAGGAGAAGAATCTAACTTTATGAGTTATTACGCAGGAGATTCCATCTGAACTCTGATGTTATAACAGTAAATAATTATGGTCTAAAATTTTTAGACACCGTGAACACTTTTGGTTGTATTATACAAGCCAAAATAACTAAATTATTTGTCTTCTTAGTAAAATACATTAGGACCACGACCAAGTAACGACAAAAAAGAAACCATCAATTATTCTTGCTTATAACAAAACAAAGATTAGAGTTGGCCTCACGGATCAAATGGTCGACAATAACACAGTATGAAGGAATACTCGTCAATGACCAATGAAGTTACTTTATGACAAGATTGACGTTGCTGCTTTTAATGCGTACATAAGCTTCACAAAAATAATCCAAGGCTAATGTCAGGGGAAAGAAGTATGTGTAACTGGCAAAAGACTTTTCTCCTCATGCTAAATATGAAAACATTAGTGAGAAACCCTAAAAAATAACCTTAAATGCTCTTCAAGTCTTCGAGATTTTACAGGATTCGACATTCAAGTTTGGAAGTCATATAGATCATTTCCAAAGAAAATAGAGAATATTTACAAATGTTAATTACATGGTAAAATTGTTATACATTCGTCGTCGTTCGAGGTCTTACTCTCTTTCTAACGATATTTATGCCTCTTCGAAAAAGACCAAAAAAAACAACAAAAAAACAGTTCTTCGTGTGCGAAAACAAACTTTTACCAAACATTAAACTAGTAGCGCTACCAAAGCACATACTTTCTCGCATTGTCCCTAAATGCTCCGCAATATTATAATACAACATAAACCAGCAAAAGTGTTTTCAACCGAAAATATTTTTTTCCGCTCCGAGATGCGATCTCAAATACTCAAAGTTAACTTGCCGTCAGTCATACCACAACGCCACATAAGCACGCATGGATCAAACGCGGGCCGAGGCATAAAACGTAAATTCTCGATTCATGTAAAAACTAGTGGTGCTACAGAATGGCAAAGACTTTACCGTATTAGTTTTCTATTTCCTTGGGTCTGGGCTAGCTATTCGGAATTGCCAGATACTCGTCCCAGCTTCCATCTATCGCCGCCCAAAGTACATTTTTTTGACATTTTCTTAATTTTTCGATTTCGTAATGGTAGAACGGGAATATTAATTTTAGAATATTAAAGAATACTAAAACCTGGTACTAAATGGTAATTTACTTTGAAAACTTTGTAGCTTTTTTTAAGAAAATGGTGTTTAAGTGCTACTAAAAATGCGAAATTTGAAGCTCTTTTTACACAACATTTTTGGGTTTTGGAAAAACTTGATTTGAAGTAATTTTCAACACATTAACTCACAAAAAAATTGTTTTTACGAATTGCTGGAAATATCCATATTAACGATGTGAGAGATCTATCAAAAAAGTACATTTATTTAATTTTTGAAAAAAAAGTACCTTAAAATGAACTTTACGTCTTATTATAACGTGCGATTAGAACTATCCATTCGAAAAGTTTGAAGAAGAAAAAAATTGAAGCTATTTATGAGAAAATGGCGTTTGAGCGTTTCTGAAAATGCGGAATTTTGATATAGATTTCACAAAAAATGGGGGCCAATCTGGGGGCCAATTATGAGCCATAAATCGAACTATTCAAATATCACACTGCTTGATCAACTGACAGCAGAAGAAAAAATGTATATAAATACTATCACCAGAAAAAAACTACTATGTTGACTGTTATACCTTTCCCGAACAAGCCCTTCATTTTGTGCTCTCGTGAGCGCCTTCCGGTCCATTTGGACCATTGCGAAGAGACGGGGATTGGGAGTGGTAGAGCTGAAGGGGGAGAGGATGCGCGCAGGCCGTTCGATCGGAAACGGCGCTAGTGAACCGTGTAACCGCCCGGACAAAGACGTCATTACTGGCGGGCATAAATAACCGATCAATTACGTTTCTTGCACCTCGCCGCGCTGGGCCGGCCCTCACCGCTGCGAGGGGGACGGCGGCGCCCCTCTGACGTCATCCGGCGCACGGAGAGTCCTCGCGGAAGAAGCTCAGGTTGCAACAAACGTAACTTGTTGCCAAGAAGATTAAAAGACGGAACGCATTCTCATCAGACTGAGTCGAAATAATCATCTTGCTTACTTTTTGGGGCAAAGAAAATGGAGTTTATAACCAGATATTTTTCAAATTTAATAACATATTCCAGAATTTGTAATTACATTCGATATTAAAATTCATTTTCGGAAAATACAGAGACATAATCTTTTAAACTAAATCCAATTAAGTCAAATCAAAATAAAGCCTTTCTTTTTATTTTTCTTACTCAATTTACATTTTACATTACTGATTGCTTGAAAATTACTTATGACTACCTAAAATACAAAAATAGAAAAACAAACTAGGTAGAAATGTAATAACACCCGATGGCACACTTGTATAAGAAGATTGATTGTCGTCAGCAACCAATGTCACAATTTATAAATTTTACCAAAAAGTTATAGCAAAAATATTTTTTGTACTGAACACCGTAAAGACGTCGGTACGGCATCAAAATACATCCACAGAGGTCAAATCACTACTTACTCTAGAATTCTAATCTAAAATTCTCCCAACACTAATGACGTTTTCCGAGTTTCTTTTCGGTAGAAGAATTACAGCCGTTTAAAAAGAATTCGGAATTCAAAAAAGGATACTCGGAGAGGCAAGGAGCGAGGAGGCGCCATCCACCGCCTCCTACGCTCCTCCTACGCTCGCGCGCGGCACGCTCCGGCGCGCGCAGCATCTGGATGAAGCGCAGCGGAGCGTGGCGGGCGGAGCGCAGCGGCTCGCGGCTAAAAAGGTGAGAACGACCCTCGGGACGCGAAAATATTTTCTAAACATTCGCCCTGGAAGCGATTCCCTCTAATGAGATGGAGGCTTTCCGATAGGCGCTCACGAGGAAGGAGAGCCGGCTCGGGGACGTAGCTGAGGAAGAGCGGGGATGGGAGAGGGGGCGGGAAGCGGGAAGGGGTACCGGGGATGGGTAGCGGGGAGGAAAGGGTGCGGGAACCGGGAAGGGGAACCGGGGATGGGAAGCAGGGAGGAAAGGGGGTGGGAACCGAGGAATACCGGGGATGGGTAGCGGGGAGGAAAGGGGGCGGGAACCGGGAAGGGGTATCGGGGATGGGTAGCGGGGAGAAAAGGGGACGGGAACAGGGAAGGGGTACCGGGGATGGGTAGCGGGGAGGGATAGATGGAAGGGATAGTGGTTGGTAGCGGGGAAGGGTAGAGGAGAAGAGTAGTGGAGAGTGCGAGCTGGGAAAGTGAGAGGGGAGTGGAGCGAGGAAGGATGTCAGAAAGCGAGAGACGACAAGTGGGAACGAAGAGAGAAAGGAGGGGAAGCGGGGAGAGGAAGAGAGGGAAGTCGAGTACGGAGAAGAAGCGGGGATAGAAATGGAGTGTTAATTATGAATGTGGGGTACAATAGAGAGGTAGGGTGTGAGGTCATGGACTGGATACGGGGAGAGGAATCGGAACCAAGAGATGAAAGAGAGGCGGTCGAGAGGAGAGAGAATAGCGGGTTGAAGAACGGAAGGACAGAGGGGCAAGAAGTACTTGGCCACTTGGGGCGACTTATTTTTCCGGAAATCCATTTCCAAGATACCGAAAAGATCTTGCTGTGATGATTCACTGACAGTGCCACTCCATTCTCTATATTGCGAAACCATTTCTTGCCCTGCTATCCCAGATATCCATTCTGTGCACTGCATACAGTACCTAGGAGTTCCGGTGTAAGAAAAACCGTTCGTGTATTAATTCTGTGGTGGCCCAGGCTTCCTTAATCCGAACGATACGCGCAACATTACATTAGTTGATCTATGACGTTTTCGCAGCTTTTTCTAAATGCTTATCGTTTTCTAAATATAACAGAATATTCCACGAACGATTTGCGCCGCCAGAACTACGTATTTGCGACTACTGCTGACTGAAAGTCCTCGCACGGAAGAGGAGAGAAGGTCCAAGGTAAAACCTTATTGGAGGCGGCTGACCTTAAAACGTGCAATAACATCTCTGTGGTCACGGGGTAAAAGTTCCTAAGTCCAAAATCTTAGTTTGAAGAAAACAAGGGTTAGATTTTCGAGCCACCGCTTGTTAATACGCTAAACGCTATTTCTTAATGTGTTTTGTTTGTTTGGAAGGCAACGTTTGAATTCAGTCCTTTTACTAAAATAATATATAGATACTTAACTTGTATTTTCAGTACTTAACCAACAAATTTTGCCAAAAATTGACTTAAGAACTTTTACTCCGTGACCACGGATCTAGTAACACACAAGTAGGCGTTAAAAAAATACAGCATCAGTAACTACAGTAAATGTAATGACAGCGGCTATGGCAATAATGACGACGATGAAGCAACGAGACCAACAATGGAATGTTGACGGTGGCGGCTGAGATGCTTGTGCTGAAAAGGAAGAAGTTAAAAAGGGGGAGAGTATCACCGTCGGATACGGAGACAGAGACGGCCAAGGTGTCGGCGAGAACGGTGATGGAGTCAGCGATGGATGGTAGGGCTGGTACAGCGACTGTAACAAGGATGATGATGGCGAACACAACGACCGTTGCGAAGACGACGACAGCGGAGGCTGCAACAACGGCAGAACACGAACAGAAGGCAGTGCAACGAGGCTAGAGACAGCAACGGCAACTGTTGTGGACTCGGTAATAATGGAGGTAATGGCGGCCTTATGAAAGCAGAGGTAATGGCGGTCTGTGAATGAAAGCAATGGACGCGAGAGCAATGGATGTATGCAAGTTGATGGCGATGGAGAAGGGGACGATAACAGCGACGGCGGTGACGACAGCGGAGGTCGTAAGTGGGGGCAACGGAGATGATAGAGACGGTGATTGTTACGACGATGGAGACGGCGACGGTGACAGGATTAGAGGCGGCGGCTGACCGGAAGGGCGAGGCCGAGGCGGCGCCCGCAGACGGAGGCAGCGAAGGCGGCGGCGGCGACGGCCGCGGAAGCGCGCCCCGCGCGAAATTATAAAGCGACGCGCCAACAGCGAAATCCACTCAGGCCGCGGGCCGCCGGGGCGCGGCGGGTAATCCCCTTACCGTCATTTGTTATTCTTTTTCAGCGCAAACAGAGGAGCTGCGAGCGGCGAGCGCCGGAGATGGAGGCTACGCCCCGCCCCGCCCCTCCTCGGCACCCGCGACCTCCTGCCGCCCCCTGCCCCATGCCCCCGCCCACGCGGTCAGCTGCCCGCTTCCGCCGGATACTCCCACCCGCTTTCCTTCTCCCTCCCCTTCTTCCTACTCGAGTCGGCTTTGCGGGCCTGCCGCGACCCAACGAGCTCGCTCTCACGCCATTGACCCTCTCAGAATGCCCACTCACTTCAAAAGGGAACTTCTATTCACAATACACATCTCGATTAATCTCGATATAACAGCATCCGATTTACTTGAGTAATTATATTAAACCTGTCAGATTATACGAATGGCATCTTCAGTAAAGTAAAAACTTTTTAATCGAACAAGTGATTCAAATACACTATAATTAAGTAGGTCAGATGGACGTCTATTCCGAACAGAATATTCTGGAGAAGAAGTAGATTGAGCGAGATGTGCAGGTGGGATAATTAAACGCTCCTAAAACTACCAATTTATATTCCAATCTACTGGCCATATGAAATTATTGAAAGGAGGATTTTGGGCGTAGATTTATGGAGGCGCCGTGATTGGATCGAGCGTTGTCAGATCGCATGAAACTGAAGGCAAGCTGCGAAGGAATATACTTCTCCACTAGGATTTTATAAACAGTTCTTTTCAACTATCTCACTTTTAATTAACGAAATCAAAATGCATGGAAATGCGAAAACACGAAATTTGTATGTAAGCAATTCAAAACGACATATGAGAACAAAAGCCTTTGACTGGATTCAGAAGTTGTTCCAGTGAAACTACTTGGCGCAAACAAACTTATGCATTTGGTGAGGGTCCGAAGTAAATGGAAGAGTGCTGCATCACATTTCATAGGTAACAAACAGCTATTTACGACGGGACGTGAGAGGGCAGAATCTATACAGCTACTCTAATCCGTCCTCGTCATCTTCTACATTCAGTTCTTGCATTTCTTCCATTTATTCTCTCCTTTCTTATGCCCTTCATCTCTTACTCCTTCGAAATCCCCCTCGCTCCTCCTTCCCCTCCTAAGCCTCTGTCCTTCCTCATATTCCCCCTCCCCCCAATTCACCTCGTCGTCGCGCCCGACACGTGTCCGCGAAAAAGGACCGCTAGGCCCAGACGCTTTTTCCCGCTGACTGAGACGAGGCAGACACACACGAGATAAACCGCTCCCCCTAAGGAACGATACTGCGTAATGCGCCGTTTCTCTTAGTTTTATTTACGCGCCCGCGTTGCTTTTAAAGCGCATTTTCTCGTGGAAAAGTTGACGAAAAACTGGCGCGCGGTGGAAGCTGTAAAAAAGTTATGGATGTCGGCCTGCCGGGCACGCCGCCGGGCTGGGCGTCTCTCCGCGGTGCGCGCTCTTCGTGAAGATGCATGGCCGCCGTAATATTTAAACTCTCTGGTCTGTTGGCATAAATTTAATTGAAGTTGTGGGCGCCGCTTGTCAAATGTGTGTTCTTCTCTCCCCTCCCGAGATTGCTCTTTTAAGATAAAGAAGTTTCGACGCCGGGCTGCCTGTTATGCGGTGCTGCAAACTGTGTTGAGGATAAAGGGGAGGGAAAGGAGCTGACGTAGCAAGGGTTGTCGTGGGCTTTACGCCGGCGAAAATGGATTGCTTTGAGCTGAACGAGGGAATTTGGCGACGAAGAAATTACTTTGCAGCTGCCTTTTTTGAATAGCAAACGGCTTTTTTTGTAGTTAGCTGTAAACATTCTACTACGAAATGAAATGCATTGACGGGAAGGTTTCTCGGAAACAATTCTTTGTAACTCTGGTGCAAACTCTTCGAATTTTTCTCTGGAAAGTACTCGAACAATACGAAATGTTAAGGAAACGATGTAATTTATTAATATTTATGAATTATAGAGATGAAATCATAACAATAAAAGAAAAATCGTATTGTAAGGGGGTCATGCCTGATGAATAGTTAGGTGCACTTCTTAAAATAAGTTTTAAGAATCTGTAATAGTAAGGGTCTACTTCAAAGATCTATAACAGTCCAAGACTCTCATTCAAGAAACGTTGAATAGTTTTCAAATTATTTCGATAGTTCAACGTCTGGAATAAAGTAGGTTTAGCTACATTTTTGAAGAATAAATATCGAAGTTAGTCCAATCAATAATCTTCAAGAAGATTATTGCAATTGACTGAAAAGTTTCCACTGTCTGTCCTGAATTAAGAAACCTGAAATAAGAAAATCTCTCAGAACATGTGAATTTTGTTTTGTTCATTTCAGCCTATTCATGAAACATGACCTTTTTCGTGGCATTGAGTTAATATTTATACACTCGTCCGTAACATAGGGCATGCAGTACCAATTCGCAAGGGTAGCTTCACAGAGAAAATATTGAAAGCTGAAGATCGTCAACCTTGAAGAAGGTTCAAAGGAAGCATCATTCGAGAAATGAAAGAAATAGGAGAAAGGCAGTAGAGAATGAGATTAAAGGGGAAAGAAAGATATTGAAGGTACATTCGAGATTTTTTACCGAAACTCCTTGTTTTTTTCGTTCTATTATGCGACCACGCAGGTATTTCTTTATGTGCTCTACGGTTACAAAGAGCCGGAACGCCGGCTGAGCCGCTACTTAGATAAGTAGGCAGATTCAAGGACTTTAGGCCCCGTGTACCAATCCGCCATCGCCAAGTCGCTTGACGGATGCAAGCTCTCTTACTTTCTCAAAATGTTACATGGGACGTATCATTGAAATAACAGTAGCATATATCCTAAATCTGACTCGGTCTCATGGACTTGCACTTTCTTCTTTCATCTTACGGCTAGGCCTTACCGCCCTCAAGAAATCCAGAGTACTTGTAATGCGACCTACAGGACTACTGCTTCAGCATACGCCGGGAGCAGCGTGCATAAATGCAACGCTCCACGGCTCGAGCGAACCGGTGATTGGGGAGACAGCGAGTTCGCTCCCTAAAGAGTGCCGGAAACTTACTTGATGTGCTTTTTATTGTGGGCGATAACCGGAATCAAATTCGTAGGCCAACTGCTCTTCTCCCTGTGGTTTTCTTGGTTTCCCTAATCCCTTCCAGATGAATGCCGAAGCAACTCCCTATTTAACAGGCCAAAGATCACGAGTGAACCTCCATTCCCTTTTCATTATCATCATCATCTTCACATCCTCTTCTCTCTTAACTCGGACCATGGACGCCGTGGGGAGTAAGTCCTTACCTAACTCATCCTTTCGTAACGGGCATACCACATCGGGAAGGACATGCTATGTAACTGCCGGCACTAACGCTACGAACAAAAGCATAAGTTTCGGATCTCTTGCTTTTTCTCACTCTAGTGCTACAAATCCGTAGGTTTTCATCTGATTATGCAGCACTTGGCGCTCATAGGGAATGGGTAAATGGATTGAAATACTGGGATTGGTGACGTGTCTATCGCGCGGCTCAAACGACAAGCATGACATCTCCAGGAAGAGGGAGTGGGGAAGAAACAGCCCGTACGGCCTCTTGGGTAAGGAAGTGTATTCGCATCCGAATTTATCGAAGGAACCCCCGACGAGAGCAACTGACCTCTAGAATTCCCATCCAGCCTTGGTTGACCAAAAGCGTCTTGAGAATGGCATTTCGCCCTGAGGAAGGACGCAGAATGACGGTTGAAACGTTGTCATCTGGGCCTAGGACACGGCTTCTTCCGGTCAGCCAAGAAGATACCACTGCGACAGGATCCTGTGTCCACGAAGTAGTTGCGAACTCGCTCGAACATATCCTACCTCGTTCAGCTTTTTATCCACACTAACCGAACAGAACCGTGTCCTAGGCATACATACTAGATGCCAACGATTCATCCTTCATTCTGCGGCCTTCCTCTCAGCGACAGTCGCTGAAAGAATTTCCTCAGACACCAGGGTTCATATGCTGGGTTTGCTTTCTCTAATACAACAGGATCACACACCACTAACAAATGAGCCAGTTATCGAAAATGTAACAAAGTTGACAAGATCATTGAGTTCACGATTCAAATCCTGTTTTGTTTTGTTGCTTTTTTTTCCTCAAAATACACTGGTACGTTATTTTCCAAAATTTAATTACATTAGGTAATTATTAAATTTAATTAAAATGTGAAATAAAATTAGTTTTTTTTATATTAAAGGGGACCTTCCAGTTGGCACGGGATACATTTGTTTCGAATCGAGACTAACAAAAGTCCGGCAAAGTTTCGTTTTCCGTTACAACTGGACCTTTCACATTTCAAGAATACATTGTTAGACGAACGATCAGTGCGATCCTCAGTGAGGCCGAAAAATGAGACTAAGTCTTAAAAGGCATTTTTTTAAGTAAGTTATCCTCTTTAGGAGTGCATCATTCCCAATTTTAAATCTCAATCACACTTTGTTTTCGATAAACCCGGGCCTTCCGCAACACGAACTCCGGCACCTTTTAGCCCAGATTGTCGAGAGAATCCAGATCATCCTCCTTCAATTCAACATCCGGAGGGAAACGTCGAGAATCGCTATCGCCGCCGTGCTGAGCTGCGGTTGGGTGAGGCGGCGGCGGTGGCGATGACAGCACCCGTGGGCGTTGGCGGGAGCGGTAGGGGGGACCGAGGGTGGGTGCATCGGGGACGCGTGGCGTTGCGGGGTCGTCAGCGTCGGTACGGGGCGGCGAAGGCGCAGGGGGGTCGTGGTGGGGGGGTGGCGGGGGGCAGGGAGCTTAGAGGGATCGGGGAGTGGGGTGCAGCTGGGGTAGGTGGGTACGCCGTGAGCGGGGGAAGCGGGGGGAGAGGGGAGCGATGGCGGCTGCGGAGGCGTCAGGTCGCGGGCGCTGAGAATAGGCGCCCCGCGGGGCGGCGGATCCGTTATCCGGCTGGAAACGACGCCCCGCGTCGCCTCGGGATTACCACGGGGTGCGCGCGCGCGCCGAGGGACGGGGCGCCCAGCCAGACCCCGCACGTCACACACACACGGCCGCCCACAGACCGGGAAGCTATGGGCTTCTTCTCTCCACTTCTATTTCTTCTAATTCGAATTATTCTTCTACTACTAGTTATTGTTCTTCTTTTATTCTTCTACTTCTAGTTATTGTTTTTCTTTTTATTCTTCTACTTTTAATTATTCTACTTTCCCTCTTCTTCCTTTGCGCTTTAGCTTCTATTTCCACGCCAATAAAGTATATTCTTCATTTGCATGATCATTTTGCATCTGCTTCAGACTGATTTGCTTGTACACACGTGATCGTGACTTCACAGGGTTCGTCTTTACCTGTCTATAACCTTGAGTCATTCTTTCTACGTTAACTGTCCCCTTCCATTATCCACTTTTCATTGAGTCGCTTTTCGTATTTTCAAATCAATATTATTTTCTTATATTACGGCGTAGTTTATCTGTGTACATCCTCCTTTCAATTTTCCTTGGTACTTCGATTTATGACACTCCTGTTTTTCTTTGCCATAGGTGTTGTTTCTGCCGCTTAAATCACTGACGATTTGATAACGAAATAGTAGATTCCTACCTTTTCCCTTAAATCTGTTCAACCGGATGATGGCATTCAAGCACACAAAACACTTTCCTTCCTTTATACTCTATTTTTCGGGATTTTATCATTTGTTGTAAGCAGTTTTAGATGTAAAAGTGTAAAAAATAATAGGAAGGGCCGATCAGAAACATCGGGAACAGATATAAAAAAAACCGCATATGTAGTATTATGTATCTTTGCTTTACGCTAGGATGAAAATCAAAAAGTGTTATGTTGAAAGAAATCCAACGGCATTAGTTTCAAGAGTGTAACTTGCTATCTGCTACATATCTTCTTAAGGGAAGTTTGATATCACACAGTCCGGGTTTTGGAAAATTACTAAGATATTTGTTCAATGCAATAAATCGTAATAATTAGATGAATCGTGCATATCTTCAATCCCCAGATCAATTCCGTGAGACCCAATAGGTATATAATAAAGAAATATTAAATGGTTCACTTTCAGCGAATAAATTGGCAACATTCTGAGCCTAAGTGATGGCTCCATAATGCCGCCATACATCACGAATTTTATGCTGCAAAAAAAATGCCATTCCTCACAGAAGATATATCGCCAGCACCAGCTCGATATTAAATAACTACATCTGAGCGGAAAGGATTTAGCAATCCTGAAAAATAACTTACATAAACTCTTTGATTTCCGCGTAAGCTTCGCTCATTCTGATATGGCCCCGATGCACGGCTGGGCAGAAAAAGCGAGGCAAACGGAGAGGAGGAAAAAAAAAGCTTAGACAACATTTCATTCCTGGGAAAAATCTTTTACTCCAGTCACCACATCGGAAAACCATTTCTTACGCATCATCTAAAACGTTCAGAAATATGGACACTGCGAGCGCGCAACATATTTCAGTTTACGAGGCCCTCCAGGAGCTCTTTGGGCCGATACGATTTCATCCCGCAGCGCTCGCTTTACGATAGAATTCCCAGTTCAGTCTGAGATGTGAATTTCAGGCATCGCTAGTCCGCGTTTATTTAATTAATTGAAAGCTTTGAGCAGCATTTTGTTTACGCTCTAAAATTTAATTACCGAAATTTTCCATTAGTTTACATTCGATAATATGAATGTTTAAATTGCCAATGAGAACGTGCAAGAGTGCCATTTATTAACAGCGCATGACTAACAAGAGTGTACGGCATGATATAATGTTTTTAAGGATTTTTCTTTTCTTCAATTGCTTCCTGTGGAATCTATGTCCATACAGTTCTTTTCATTCAATTGTCCTCTTTTTAGTACTGTTGGCTCCAAAGAATTCAAATCATTATTTTAAAAAAGGACACAGTCTTTAATCGCACAGCATACATTAACCAATTACTTTAAAAACAGCTTGGAAAAAAGTTTGTAGCAATTTCTTGGTTTGATTATGCCAAAAGAACTCTAAACATTCTGCACTCCCGAAGCAAGTCCTTCGCATTGTTATTCCAGCACTTTCTTTCCATCTTTATCTTTCTATCTTTCAGTCACTCTTTCTTTCTTTTTCTTTCTTTCTTTGTACACAAAATTAGTTTTATTGCAATTTTCTTCTCGTAGTAGCAACCTTCGCACAAACGAAATTCAAACCAATGACAATGACACACTGTTGATAATGTTAGTAAGTTGAACCACCCAAATTTGAACTATAAAACAAAATGCCTTCATTCCTTCAGTTTTCCATTTGTTGATCTTTGCTTTCGTCCATAGGCCTCGGAGCGTCGAGAGTCAATTCGTGACCGCAGAATCAGAGACAAACAGATGACACATGTGTGAAAATGTGAAGTTGTCGGTACGTCCATGTCATGATGAGCGCCTACAAGTGGCACGACGCAATATATATATGGGGATGAGTTTTTGATACAGTATGTAAAACAATAATTTAAAAATCAGACTGTGCAAATAACACATTGATTGAATCTTATATCATCACCCTACTTTTACGCACGAATGTTTTTGCTGTCCGGCAATCGCCGTGTCAAAGTCTGTGACGCCGACGTTTCCACTATCTCGTGGTCTTCCCGAGGACTGTGGACGCTCATTCCGTAAACCGTGGGGCAGTAATGGACCAAGTTTGTGATTGGTTCGTTAGCCGGCCAATTTGCGTTTACGTTTTAACGGGTTTCATCCTCTTGCACCCGCACACGCGAACGCAGCAGAAGACAAACAATTCGGTCGGGTTAGAACCACTCACTCCGCGACGCGGGCAGTCGCGCACAATGTCCGTGCGAGCGCCTTTGTCGCGTGGCAGCTGACGGCGCGCGCGGCAGCCCCTCTCGCCCGCCCCCGCCGCCGCCCGGCCAACCAGCCCAGCGCGGCGCAAAGGGCGCCCGCCCTGGCCGTCGCCGCGTGGGCTTCCCGGCCGCTCTGCGTCCCCACGTCCCTGAGTCCCCGGGCCCTCACGTCCTCGGCGCGGTGCGCGCTCGGAGACAGCCACTTTGTCCGCGACCTCGCAGGGCGGGAGGGCGAGGCGGGGGCGGGCGGGGCGGGGCGGGGTGGGGCGGGGCGGGGTGGGGCGGGGGTGGGGCGGGGTGGGGCGGGGTGGAGCAGGGCGGGGCGAGCGGGGCGGGCGGGGCGGGGCGGGGCGAGCGGGGGCGGGCGGACGGGTGGGTATGCCCGCGAGATGTGGACACTGTCCTTTGAATGCGCGAGATGCACCTCAATCCGGCAGATTTGACCCGTTTCCACCGCGCTTCATTTGGGAAAAAGGTAGCGGGATCCGCCTGCGGGTCGGATGAACCGAGATAAAACTTGTAGAGATGATGCCGTTCAGTTCCTGTGAAATTTAAATACTTCTGTATTTTCCTTACCTTTTCTTCTTCACTGATGTCAGATTATAAGAGTCGGGGAATTTGTTTTCACAATTTTTTTGGAAGATGAAATAAATAGATGCTCAATAAAAATTTTAAAAAATCATAATAAAACGGAAATTGAACACATCAACCGTTATAATATTTAAACTACAACAAGAGCAAAACGTAAGGGAAGAAACTGTAGAAGAAAATCGGAACTTTTGGAGCACACTCTCCAGCACGAAAAGAAATGAAGGCAGTCTAAAGAAGATCATTCGTGCCCGCGTCTGCGCTTTCTCATCTTCGAAAATAAATTCTATATACGTCCGGGTGCCCCACCCTCGCCGTCGCTAACGCCAGCCATTTACGTCGCCCCGTCCGCCCCGCGGCGGCGGCGGCTCCGCGGTGGGTCCTCGGGCGGCGCTTGAAAGGCGTCGCGGCGCCGCGCCGCGCGGCCCCCGCCCGCCAGCAGCGCTCTGTTGACACACGCGCCGTCACAGGCGGCGTCCATTAGGGAAAGGGCGGGGCGGGGCGGGGCGGGGCGGGGCGGGGCGCGATGTTTGCGCGCGTCAGTTGGCAGCCGTGCAGACACGTGACGCGCCGCGCAGAGCCCACGAGGCGTCCCTCTTGCTCCGACGGGCCCTCGACACCACCGACACCCGCACCCCGCCCCAGCGCCACGCCGCTTCCTTCACGTCAGCGCAGCCTCCGCTGCCGCCGCCGTCATTGCAGCCGCTGGGGTGTCACCGCGCTGACGTTTCGCTTTCGCCGTGATCCCGGTTATGCTGTCCCCTGTCTCCGTTGCAAATCCCAAATTCCATCGTAATGCAGCGTCTCCAGCTTCGGGCCCCCTCTGATATCCAAATCCCTGCTACCGAATTCCTAGCGGACAACCTTCACTACTTTCTCTGGTTTTGTCGCTTTCATGAATTAGATTTCAGGCGTTCCGTCGTCATGATGGAAACAAGTCTTCATCCACAACATTTCCACAATCAAAACTACTGCTATCTTCTGCCCACACCGGCGGAGATGTATCAAGGCAACAACTTTTTTCACTGCAGTATCAAATATTCTGATCGGCAGTTTTTCTAGTTTTATCCAATCGGAAAAGAATTTGGTGCATGCTGGAGCAATAACTTAACAAACAGGTTAAGATATCATACAAATTATAGTATTGGCGCGTGATTTTTTCTTTCTCATCCCCGCTTCCTCCTCTCTGCTTGTGCACCTAAACATACTTTCATTCACCATAACCACCTCATTCAACATAAACCACACTTGTATTGGGAACTTGAAGCTTCTTCCTCAGGTTTCTCCACAGAGGCAAATATCTAGAGCGGAATATCGGAAGTCGACATGTCCGTCGGCGTTAGACACCATGTTCTATCGAACGAGAAACTCTGCCTCTCCCAGAATATCACATGCACAAACTCCACGGGACTATTCTTCGGTTTTTCTTTCTTGGCGCACGGGGGGGGGTGTCAATAAAATGAAATATCTCACGGTATTTCGCGTCGTACTCCGTTGTGCCGCTAAGAGTCGCATGATCGCGACTGCGTCGCCCTTGCTGCTATCTTCTCCATCGCGAAGCTGTCTCGTGCCTGCCTCTGCCTATCTTTTCCCACCACAGTCGGCTTCGCCGTTTCCCTGCGCGCGCCTCGCCCCCCGCCGCCCCCCGCCGCCGCCGCCGCCCCCAGCGAAGACGCCCCGCCTGTGCGGCACCTCACGCGGAAGGGAGCGATGTGTGCGCCGTCAATTAAAGCGGTTTTATGGGCGAGTTTGTGACGGCGGCGGCGCAGCGGCACGATGGCGCCAGCTCACGCGGCAAACCCCGACCCAACCTGGAGTCGTGCGGCACGGGGTGGTAGGAAGGGCGCCCGGAGCAGGGTACGGTGGGTTAGTGGAGATGTGGGCACGGGAGACTGAGGCGAGTTGGAGCGGGGCGGGAGGGGGCGTGGCGGGAGGGGCGGAGCGGGGCGGGTAGGGGCGGGAGGGGGAGGGGTGGGAGCGGGAGGGGGCCGGGGCCGGGGCCGGGGCCGGGGCGGGGCGGGGTGGAGCGGGTTGGGGTGCGGAGAGGGGCGGGACAGGGGTGGGAAAGGGGCGGGGCGAAGTGGGGTGGAGAGGAAAGTACCGAAAAAGATGGAAACAGTGCCTGGCGAGGCGAAGCAGTGCGAACCGAAGGGTAGTGAGTGGGACAGGAGGAGAGGGAAGAGACGGGGGAAGGAGTGAGAAACAGTGGGGCTGGGCGAGGCAGAGAGAGATGGATCGAGATGGAAGGGAGCAGTAAACGATTGGGCGGAAAGGGAAACGGACGGGTGAGCGGGGTTGGAAGAGGGAGGGGGCTGGGGAGGGATAGCAAGACGCAGTGCCGTGCATGAATCGGATCTGCGTGAGGTTGTTAGCGAGGCGTGAAAATGACCCTCAGAAAACAAGGTAACGGAAGCTCCAAATAGGGAAATTACATTTCAGACATTTCAAGAAATTTGATAGCAATCGTTTTTAAACGTGAAAATTTAACGATGGAGAGAAGCTGCTGATGATCAGCAATTATTTGCCTGAAGGCAGATTAAAGCAAGACGTATGTGAGATACGACAAGCCAATTACATATTTTAGTTTTTCCCTTCCATGTGTGTCCTGTCAATTAAATTATTTACATAACCCGAAGATTCTTATTTTCTCTAAAATATACATTTAATATTACCGTAATAAATAGCATGTACTAATAGGAACTGATGTATTAATGTTCCAAATTTATTCCACGAATAAATTAAAACAATTGCGCAATGAGCTCTTGCGGATGGTGAACGCTTCGTAGTATTAGTAAACTGATCCTTTTAGCCTGGCTTCATTCTAGTTTAGTTTAATGAAATGAAATGTCAATCGCAACCTGTGTGTGGACAACGGTTGTAAAAATGTGTGTGATACACGGAAATTCGCTACTATCTTGTCGCTGCACAATGTCCACCTGATCCTTCGAATTCACTACAAAATTATATTTGAAACAATGTTTCTTTAAGGTAGCAACAACTCTGTGGAGAAATGGAAGAAGCTATAAAAATGAAAGAACATTATGAAGAACATCCATTCGAAACTTGTCATAATACTCATCCACATACAGAGGACGCTGAACATACGTTGCAGATGAACTAAGCACGATCTAAGACGACCTAAAACAACCTAAGGATATTGAAACATATGTAATAAATATTCTTATAAAACAAATGAAATCCTTTATTATTTAAAACCTTAGTATAAATGTTATTTTATACTTTATCAATTCATATTTAACATTGTTTTAAAGTATTTGGGGATCCCTATCCAGCAAAGGAGTTCTCACGTTGCCTCTAACTCATTACATCACAAATTCTACCTTCATGTTCACAAATTGCTTCATCATCGTCATTAATCGTCGCGCATGTCCCGTCAGAAAAAACGAGGACGGACGAGTTGGAATTCTGGCTATGGAATTACATTCTTTGGGTCGTCTCCCCGCAACAAATAAATAAATACACTTATTTAGTGTCGAATGAGTCGAAGAAATGCAGTATTTTAAGAGATGTAGTATCTCTCACACTTCCGGGTCACAAATAAATGATCATTTCTACTTTCTCACCAAACGAAATACTTACGTAGTAAGAGTAAGCATTATAACTGCAATCGATAATTTTTCGATAGAAAGACTCATTTTGTGTGTCCTTGATGACGAAAAAGCAGGATATTTGTTGTTTCTATATGTAGTGTATTACCTCCTCTAACACGTTATGCAATCCTTTTGGTAGGTCCTCGAAAAAATTTGATTGACGACAAAATGTCTTGTTTATCTCTCCGTCTGTTCGTTTACGTTCAACTCTATTCCTTAAACCGTTCAGGCGATTTTCTCCAAATTTGATATTCCTCGATCGATCTGGCCGAGCTCCAGGCTCCGCGAATTTGAAACTGATATTTCGATTTTTGGGGTTACTTTACACGAAACATCGAGAATATTTTCAGTTTGTTTGAAAAATTGATCCAAATTTTTGGATTTAATTTTTCTTCGAATAGAGCAAAAGTTGCCTAAAACTAGGAGCTCATCTTATCGTTGAAGACTTAATTTTTGAAAATTGCAAAAACTGGAAAATTTTTGGGCGTCTTTCTACAACTAACATATTTTAATTTGTTTTTTACTCATTCAAATCTGTCATTCAAAGAAAAATCGTGAATCGTATAGAATGGTATTTCGAAAATCTATCTAGTTGTTTGTAGTTTTCGCTTCATTATACCTGAAATATAGTTAATTTTTAATCTAATATTTTCTCGAAAACACCTTCAATTTTTTTTCAATTTGTTCCTCGGGTAGTGAAAAGGACGTCTAAAAATGGCGCGGGTCTAATTTTCGTTTACCTTTCTGAATTTACAAAGATTGCAATAGTTATATGTCTTGCAAGAAAGTAAGTGCTGCTGTAGCAACCCCAATTTTTAAGTCAATTAAATAGGCTCCGGCTCCATTTGTGTGTGTGTGATTCTTTTAATATTCTCAAAAAGACAGTAAATTTTTCTTACTTCGCCGGCTTTGCTGACCAATTAGCACCCAACAATAAGTTTGTCAATAATTACAAAGAAAGAGAAAGGATTGACGAGGATCTGAAGAGATAAACGTTACTTTTGCCCTCTATACCCCTTGAATAAAAACGAAGTCTTAGGAGTGATTAGAAATCGCAGGTGTGAAATATGTTATTTGTATATCATTCAACTACCAGTGATTCCTGAAATATATTCATTTTAAATTGACATTAAGAAATATATATTGTATACATCGCGAGAACAATCCCAGAAGTGACTGGCTGCAACACACACCTACTACTTCCGGGAACTGTTTCCGAGCATGGAGCTATTTTACGAGTAAACACGACGGTTTTCCCCCACACGTGAGAACTGCCATACATGTACAGGTAAACAAAGGCTGAAAACAGATAAAATTGATTGGAATCCAAAGAAGGAGCATGCAATGCAACATGTGACAGTATAAACAAATAAACAGGAAGGGTAGCGAGACGAAAAACGATAGATGAATCTTGAGGCACACATCAATATTTCCAATCCATCGACCAATTTCATTTAACTTTAATTTCATTTAACTACTTTAAAGTAAGTAAATTTACATTATTAAATATTATATTTTCCTTTCGGATACACTTTTGTTAATACAGTAAAGTGCATCAAATTAAACTAATTGATCCCTCTATTTTTTCTTGAATTTGCACATTCTCCTCCGTATATTATAGAACAGCGAGGAAAAGTACTTGAATCACCTTCACAATACGATCTCGAAGTTTTGATTGTAAAATTTAGGTTAAAGTTATCTTTGAGCTGTAACTTCACACCAACGTCACGATTAAGGCAATTGAGGTTGTTTAAAAGATGGTTAAGGTAGCAGGTGACGACTCTGGTCGTAGGTAGGTAGTTCTGCCCATTTATATAGATATAAATGGACAGAGATGTATGTATGGCGGACGTATGAGTCACGATTAACTCTGTCAGATTACAAGTTTTTGAGGTGAAACTTGGTCATTACAACAGGAGTAACATCCCACTGTGCCGTGTCGGTGTTAATTTATATATTTTAATTTTGGGGGACTCTATAAACGATACGCCTGTGAATTTTTTAAAACATTTCTGGACAAAGGCAGCAATTTTCTTCTTTCAAGAGCGTTTATAAGTGCATAATAAGTGTAGTTCGGATTTTCATTAACATCTCTGAAACTTTCAAAGGTTCCCATTTATTTTCGAATTTGACTTCCACCTGCAATATTCAAGCCAGTGATTTCTTTCTCAAGGCAATTTATCTCTCAATTTAAAATCTTTAAATGATATTATGCACTTTTTTTTTAAAAAAGATATGAGTAGTTGTAGTATAATAACACTAAGAGAAGAAAAATTTCGGAATGCCGCGTATTCCGCCGTTTTCAATGGATTGAATACGGAACACTTCCTTCCTGATAGAAAATATTTTTCGCAAACATCCGTCAGAGGCGCCCCACTTAGCTAGGGCGGAGTAATATACGTAGTTTAGAAAAAGTAATATAATATTGCAGAAAACCTATGTCAAGATATTAACAGAAAAATCATTTTGGAATACCCTGATACCGAAAAAAGTTTTTTTTTGTTATTGTTTTTACACAAAGTAAGTTTTCCAAGGATACTTTCCAAAAATGAAGATTGATCAGACCCGAATCGAGGCCTTGTGAATTTGAAACGTATCTTTTAGTTTTTGGAACCACCAAAGAGCTAGCACAGATTGAAGAGAGTAAGCTACACGAGAAAATCAGTGCCGTTTGTAGTGCTATTGTTATTTCTAGTTTATTAAACTGTTACAAAAAACATTAACGAGGGCCCTCACCAAATTATGGATAAATGAATGATTGGATGAATGAACAAACTTAGCACGCTTTGAAGCCGCTTTTTCCGTCACCTTAGTGTCAATTCAACAGAAAATTTAAAAAATGTTGGGTCATCAAATTACACAAAATTCAAAAATGTTTCAGTAACCCCCAAACAGTTTTAAAATAATAACACACGAACAAAACACTTAATTTTTCGCAAATTTCACCAATTCCTTTCTCCGTGGTTACAAACCACAATGGAGCTAATAACGGCCGTAAGCTGAGCATTGTGAACCAGACCTTTGTTCGCCTGACTACTCCATTTAGCGCAGGAATTCCCAACCTTTTTCTTTCATCGACCCCTTTTAAGAGACGTATTTGCTTCATCGATCCCCTTACGTTTCTTTTATAATATACAGCATTCATAATCACGACACTGAGAAATGCACATAAATGCCTTAAAGATACCAATTTCGTCCCCAATATTCTCGGAAATATTTCGCTTGTCCAATTATCGAAGACGTTTCCGCTTTTGAATAGTAGAGTTTAA
This sequence comes from Acheta domesticus, assembly GCA_031308135.1. Lineage (NCBI taxonomy): Eukaryota > Metazoa > Arthropoda > Insecta > Orthoptera > Gryllidae > Acheta > Acheta domesticus. The sequence goes on along the minus strand of JAHLJT010000631.1, from coordinate 123,270,656 downwards.
AATCTTCATTGAAATACGATAGTTAGAAAAAGTTAAGGTTTTTTTGAGAACTGTCCATAAGATTTTTTCAGTGCTTATTCCGGAGAGTACTTTCTTACGCGATAGAGTACAATTGTCAACACATAGTCATCACTTTTTGAGTTTCCCAAACATCTTAATTCTTTAATTTCTGATGATGAAAGACCGATACGAGAGACGAGGAACGAATTCGTAATTTACTATTGTACGTTTTTTTTGCTTTATATCAGGAAAAAATTAATTAAGTTAATTCATTTTTATAATCAACGGGATCTTGATTATTCCGATAAGGCGCGGTTTATATTCTGCTATTGACCCCCAATCAATCCCTTGATCATCAATGACCCCCTTCAAAATGTCATAGACCTCCAGGGGGACTACTCCGACCCCGTCGGGAACCTCTAATTTATATCGCATTTTTTGTAACTTTGCCCCTGACAGGAATCAGCTGTTTCGCTGCCATCCAATCGGGAGCTTATATTTCGCTACACTGACTTTACTATGGTGAGGTTCAAGCTCCCGATTGGATGAAACCGTCAACAGCTGTTTCCTGCACAGTTACGAAAATCGCAGTACAGCGGAAGACGCCGATCCGGAGCGACAAAAGAATCGGCGCGGGGCGCGTGCGAGTGCCTGGGAGCGCGCGCGTCGCGTCGCGTCGCGCTGTCGAGGTCTTTCGCGTGAGGACGGGGTGGGGCGGGGGCGGGGCCGGAGGCGGAGGCGCCGCTGACAGCCGCCGCGGAGCGACGAGGCAAGCCTCGGAGGCGGCGCGCGTCTTAACAAGCCGCGTCGCGGGACACGGCCGCGCACGGTGGGCCTGCAACTCGCACGCGACACACGCGCACAAACGAACGAAATCACGACTACACATGACTTGCTTATACTGCGATTTTCCTAACTTTGCCCCTGACAGGAATCAGCTGTTGCCTGTTTCAATCAATCGGGAGATTGAACGTCACCATAGTGACGTCACTTTCGCGAATTATAAGCTCCCGATTGGATGGCAGCGAAACAGCTGATTCCTGTCAGGAGCAAAGTTAGGAAAATCGCAGTATAGACTGGCGCCTACTTTCATGTTGACAATTTTTTTGTGGTTACAAGTTCATATTAAAAAGAAATTGTAAAAACAATAAAATTATCTCGCTCCTCAATCCGCAGAAACAGAGACTTGGTTAGATAGGGGATACAAAAAGGGTCGATTGAATATTTTTTTAAAATCATGTATTACATTAGAATGTTTAACAAACACCTCAAATCTAGCTCCGGCTTTGAAGATCCCCTAGGTCCGTGAGTAGTCTTGAAAAAGAAGACTGGGTTGAAAATACGGATGCGGAACACGGCCCTACAAGCATCTCACCGCAAGGATCCGATCTCATACTTTTAACGATATCCCTTTTCAGCCAAGAATTCTGTTATATTGTATTCCTAGTTCTAGTGACCGAGATTATTACTGTTTTTATTATAAACTATTAATTACAAATGATAATATATATGAACTTTCAACGGCTGTATTTCACAGTTCAGGATCTGTGAGGAAGACAACGATAATTCCTTAAAATATATTAAATGAAACAACATTAACAGTCACCACATTAACACAGTCAAAACTGTCTGATTTGGAGACTCCTTACTGTAACCTTAACATTTCCACATTTCTCATCATCAAAGCAAAAACAATTTTTGAAGTGTTCATAAAAAAATGCAAACATTTTTTTGTATTTTTATTTTAAATGTTATTTTTGCTCATGTTTTATGCTTATTTTTCTGTCGAAAATCGCTCCAATCACTAGGAAATGACAGCGCCGCACGTGCTTTTGGCTGCAGATCGGCCCACTGTGCAGCGCTAGAAGAACCCCCTCCCTCCCGAACAGAGGCCTCGCTCGGCTGGCGCTGTCTCTCTCCTAAAAGCTTATTATGCATTCCGGCAGACTGACATTTCCGCTTACTCGGGCGAAATCTGGGGAATGGCTGCAGCTGTAATGAACACGATTCTCGAGACGAAAATTCTCATTTGTAGTCAAATACGGTTATTGTATGAAAATAAGGCTAATGATCAGGGAACAGAAATCAAAAATGTCGACGATATGGAATAATTGTGTTTGTTGTGTTGTTTTTCGTTTTTGTTTACCTTACGTCCAGTTCTTAACAATGTTTACTTGTTCCGAACTCGCGCCACTGCTTGATGGAAGAGAGAGAACCATTTAAAGAACAGATAACCACACTGATGCAAGAAGGATATTTTTGATGATTTTCCACGACCACTTGATTTACGAGGTGACTCACGAGTGTTAATGAAAAATAATGCCTTTAATATAACATAATTGAGTGAGCTGATTATATACCATTATTATTATTATTGTTATTATTACTATTATTATTATTATTATTATTATTATTACTCTAATTCACGACTGAAGATGTTATGAGTCGATAAATGTAAATCTAGCAATTATCAGTGCCCCTACAATGCTTTGCGCAAAATATGGGCTGCTCCAAATAAAGCAATTTCTTGCACTTTCCAGTCTAGGTGTAGTTGTTGTTTGTTGTTATTATTATTATATCATTATTATTATTATTATTATTATTATTATTATTATTAACAATGTTCAGAATATAAGTTTGAAAGATCTCTTCCTATTTTCTTTGCAAAACATTACTTGAAACAACAGCTTTTTTGTGAAAATTAGTTTATAATATATAATAATATAACTAGTAAGAACAAATTGAGACGTGATTAAAAACTAAAGGTGAATATTTCAAAAGCTACATTTAAAATGCGACTGGATTTTCTTTCTATTTCTAAAAGTAAAATATTTATTTTCATGACCGTATAAATTAACATAATGTTTCTTTTGTGTGTGCACTACATACATTGTGCAGTTTAATGAACCTCAATTGATCCAAACAAAATGCAACTTAAGAGTCTCAAAAAACAAAAGTCTCAGCGCTTGTGAACCACGTCACAGGAATAGATGCAGAAGAAGTAATTTTAACTGAAGAGTGATATCCCTATCTACCGTACACCGGAAAGGCCTAAGGGCCACGCAGGGAGCAAAAGACAGTGGGTCACTTACCAGCTAGGCAGAATCAAAATCAAAACTCAAAAGGTTTATTTTATTACTTTTTTAGTACAGAAAAATTAGAGATCATTGGGACGATTAATACAAATAATATGTAAACACCTAAAAGAAAAGTTATAACTTTAATAAAACCTCCAACATTGTTGTTAATTCATGATCTTGATAATCAAGAACTAAAATAATATCTTCAATCGCCGCCGCCACCGATTTTTGGAAGGAATACGAACATCTTGATCTCTCCAAGTAAATGAGAAATTAATTTATCAAAAAAGTGGTTCTTATATACAAATATGAAAACTCGACGTTATTTCAACAGACTGAGTTGATAAGTTGTCGGAGTACAGGATAATTAAAAGCACTATTCCTCTGTTTCATTTTGTGTCGAACAGTTGATTTGTAGCTATTATTTATCCACTATTCACACACGTGGAGAATAAAAGAAAAATCTAATTCGTCGTATGTAACATTTAATGGGACTGTCAAATCCGAACGTTCAGTGACAAATAAAAAAAATATTATTGTTTCCTCTGACGATATTTTAGTTTGTGCTGTATATACTACAATCCGGGCATTTGTATCACCAAAGACTGCTTTCATTGAAGTCAGCAATACTGATGAAATATATATTGGCTTCTGTATTCAATTGGTTACCGACGAACAGTTTCCAGTGAATTTCATAGGGAAAAAGAAGACAAAGGGAAATATACGGAAACATACCTGAATTGAAAAAGTTCTACATTATTTGAAAGAAAAGAAATTATGGACACAGGTTGTGACAATAGAATTCTATTTGTTATTTGGCTATTATTCTTTATAGGAATATTTTTTCTCTCTGTCCTAAAATTTTCATAGACAATTGAACACACTCCATGTTTTCTTTAAGTTATTGCTTTCATTACAAATGATTCTTTACTCAAATAATTCAAATTGTTAAAATGATTGATTTATAAGAAAAACATTAAATTAAAGAAAACATAAGCAGTGTGTTCTTCAATTGTTCATGATGTTTGGATAAAAAAAGAAGATAGAATTCATTGGATAAAATCTATATTATTTTGCGGTTTTAATAATAAAATCAGGGTACACGAAAACGCATTTCTAGTTGATTCGAACTCGTTGATAACTACATTTTTTTTTCAACGTTTTCTCAAAATCTCCCATTTTCTTTTACTGGTGTTTTGGGGTCAGAAAGTATGACTAAGGAGCAGACGCAACGCAGCACTGTGCACGTGCTGGGGGGGGGGGTTACGAGCGCCCACGTGCATCGGCCACATGGGCGACGGGTGGGTGAGCGCGAGGGCGCAGCTATTTTTAGGCAGCCGCCCTCGGGACTCACGGCTGCCGTGGGGCGCGCACGGACACCTCCGCTTCAACGCCCGACACATCTGCATGCAGGAGCACGCACACGAACGTCTTCCATTCATATTTTTGAAATTCTAAAAGGCTTTTTTTAAGAAGTTGCTAGCTTGAAATTTGAAAAACAAACAAATGTGTATTCATAATAGGAATATTCCTTGTCAGGTGATGCTATAAATGAATGGTAATAGTCTTGAATAAAATGAGTAAAATTGCAAAAGACAACTTGACTAGGGGAAGCGCAAAGGCCTCCTATTCTCCTGTAGGTCATTATCTAGTTTAGACCGCCAAGTCTGTGACTGCTTCCTTTTAAAACCAGTCTTGTTAACATGAAGTCATGACAATAGAAAAGTATCCACCAGCGTCAATTTTTCAGATTATCAGAATGATTTATATTTGGGAGTCTCTGACATCGGTAAATTTTTTATCTAAATTTGCTGGTCCTAATCACATTCATATGAACATATTACACACACGCTCCCAAGAAGGGTGTCGAACCGGCTCGTACAGCCACAGTAGTTATTACTGGTATTGTTATTGATATTATTATTATTATTATTATTATTATTATTATTATTATTGCTATTATCTGCAAAAATCTGGAAAGAAAAAAGTTCACTCACCCTCACGCGCAAATCCCAAGACAGATCAACCATTTACGTACCTGAAACAAGAACAATTATTTTTCAAAATTGAGCAGAGTAATAAAATAACTGACATCCAACCGTTTACCAAATTATTCACCAAGTTATGTGTTTAACATAAAATGAATATACATTGTTTGCATACATATCAAAACGATAGTATCTTCTACTCTCTTAGCAGTTAGTTACACGCAGAAGAGAATGTTTTAATAAATTAATGTTATATAGAATTTACACGAAATTGAAATAAAATTTAATTTCCCCTTGCTTATAGCAAAGAAATAGTACTGCAAAATCAGGGAGCCAAACATACCGTGCAATCCAGAACCTCTACGAATTCTCTAAAATTCATTCACTTTCATTCCTTCATTCACTAAAATCATTGATACTGAATTCTCATGATAGTAGTTGAAATGAAACTTTCCTCTAGTGTCTAGGGAATCATGCATTCAAACGTATTGCCACGCAAAAGCGCGATTGTAGCAAAGAATGAACACGCGTGTCTGAATCCGTTAAGAGCGCGCTTCGGCACTGTATCAGACGCCAGAACAAACCTCGGCGCGCAAGTGAATACGCAATACACTGCGGTGCGGGAGCAAAGGCGCAGAGAAGCAGCGTTGACGGCGGCAGTTGCGGGGGCTGCGACGGGGGCGTTGGCTGGAGCTGTGGCGTGGGCGGTGGCGATGTTTGTGATGGGAACGGGGCGAAACAGGGAGAAGGCGGAGCTGTGACAGCGAGGGCGGGGCGGGAGAGGGGGCGGTGGGAGCGATGGCGGAATTGGGGACGGCGAGAGCGATGGCGGAGTGGCAGGAGCGATGGCGGGGATACGGACGGCGGGAGCGATGGCGACGGTGAGGGCGGCGAGAGCGATGGCAGGGTTAGGGTCGGCTGGAGCGATGGTGGGGATGAGGGTGGCGGGAGCAATCACGAGGGTGAGGGCGGCGGGAGCGATAGCGGGGGTGTGGGCGACGACAGCGATGTGAGGGTGAGGGTGAGGGTCGGCGGGAGCTATGGCGGGGATAGGGGGTGGGGTCGGAGGGAGCGATGGCGGGCGTAGGGGGTGGGGGCTGCTGGAGCGATGGTGGGGGTGAAGGTGACGGGAGCGATGGCGGGATATGGGACGGCGAGAGCGATGGCGGGGGTGGGGACGGCGAGAGCAATGGGGATGGTGGCGAGGACGGAAACGATGAGGGCGGCAGCTACGCTGCAGTCAAAGGATATCGCGCCCTCAGCGCCCCCACATGGCGCCGCCGTCAGTTACATTGAGCCAAAATGTTGGCGTCTCTAAACGCATACCGCGTAATGCAGAGACGTAAGCCGTATTGAAATTGAAATGTCGCGTCATCTATTAACAAATGGACAATGAGATCGTGTGACAGTTTAATTTAGACCTTCCAGTTGTTAAGAAACTGAATTAACGTTTTGGATTGTTTGTTGAGTGGTGTTTGAAATGTTCAGATGTGCTGGCAGACTTCGTGAAAGGCAATTTCTTTATTTTTAAAAATATGCTCTCAGCTTCCCGAACTGGATGTTCTTTAATTGAGCACTTAAGCTCTGAATTAGTATGTAATTTAGAATTTTTCATTGAAATGGGCTATACCATCTGCTCTTCTACAAGACAGGTCAATTTGAAGTCACTGACATGTGAACTTAAAGACACTGCTTAGACATAAATAAGGTGAAACGGGATAGAAGGAAAGAAAAATAAAGAAACAAGAATTAAAATGAAATTATGAACATTCGCCAGTAATTCATATTAACATCCATATGTACAAGATTTTTCAATAGTTCTTCGCACTGTTATTACAAAAACACATTTCCAACATTCAAACTGGCATAATCAACAAATGCAGTCCCAAACACATCAAACGTAATTTTATGTGTTGTTGTTTCCTCTCGTGAACATACTGCATCCATAGCCTGTAGCAGTTCCTCCACGCCGAAATCTCCGCATCTTTTCCGTCCTCGCGCGCAGCCTTTTGTCCCGCAGGCTGCTTTGGGCGCGGAGGCCAGTGCGCCGGGCCGCCGATTGTATCTGCGCGAGAGGCGCGCGGGCCGCGGAAGCCGCGATACGCCTCCTCGCCGACCGCCTCTCTCCAGGAACAAAGGGCGGAGCGGAGGCTGCGCTCGCGAGCCCGCCCGCCGCCCGCTGCTGCTGGAGCGAATTCCAGCGCGCCGGGTAAAAGGTTCCACCGCATCATGAAAAGCCTCTTCCAGTGGGAAGGGGCAGGAGAGCAATGCCCTCCCCCGCCCCCCAACTACAACCTTCTTTTTTTCTGCAGTTTCGTCCATTTACCACACATTCGTTGCCTTACTTTTGTCTGATATTGCACATTTAGACACATATCAATTACATAATTATTTAATTCACATTGTAAGAACGTAACTTCATAGCAGTCAATATAAATCATTGTTAATCATGCCACACAGAAAATATAAATAACAAGGCATGTTCTATTCCATAAACCCCAAGAAACTGATCATTCATTTATGTAATTGTGAACAATTCACCATGAGGGGTGTTTTCCTCCCAGTTGTGTTTTACTCCAGTTATTAACTTTATTAACTTATTAACTTGTTACCCCAGTTATTAACTTATTAATATGTTCCGTGACGATATTGGAATAGTTGTTTCAATGTTATTTAATAAGGGGTTGGGCATAGCACCTGAAACGTACACTAATAATGAAGTGAAATAAATTTCATCCACTAAATATTGATTTCGTTTCAAACTCATAAGACTGGAAATGAGATGGAATTCAGGAAATGAGAGGAAATTCAATGTTTACTCAAGAGATGTCAGACAACAAACATCAGTTAACCAAAGCCCAAAAATCAACGCTAATAAACTTTTTGACAATTTTCTGTTTCGTTCGCAAATTTAATTTTAAAACAATATTATTTGTGAAGCGGAGAGTCCTAACTGCCTTGAATACTACCCCTTCTTAAATAGGTTCTGGATCCCGCACTACGCACGAGCGGAGGGATAGAAATCATTTTAGGGATGATTTTGTTTCTAAGACTGAGGTACGTGAAATTTTTGTTGAACCTTTTTTGCCTAGTATCTATTGCGGGGGTGCCTAACTTGCCAGGCCTCAAAGGCCAAAACTATAACCTTTAATATGGTTGCGCGGCATGTTTTCATTAGTCGGGCAATCCACGCCTGACTTCCCCGTAATGTTGAGATCGGATCTTTGCCTGACTGATCTGAAACAGGGGAGGGTGGGGATTAAACCATGCGCGATGTCAGGCCATATTATGCATAACGCAGTGAAATACAAGGGGATAATGTTGAATTTCTGAATTTAGTAGAAAAAAATCTTTAAACTTAACTTATTTTTAAAATTAAACAGAATGTTACCTCGCAGGTTGCGTGTCCTAGGCGCACAATATTCTCACCCGACATGGATAAAAGGGACTTCCTCTTTCCACTAATTACTAGAGACCGGATTTCTATGTAATTACATATTTTTTGCCTTTCTACTTACCGTTCTCAAAATTGTAATCTTGGCGAATCGTAGCCCTCCTAACACAATATCGAATTTATTCGTTACATATTTAGTACTATATTACATATTTTACATATTTTACTGTTTTCACAATATATTTTCTTATTTTATCAATTTTCTTCTATTTAGTTCCAAATTCTTGTATGAAAATATGTATTTTTTTAAAATATCAGCATTTTTCCTATATTATTAGGAAAATCGGGACGTCCAAAGCATCATTGACACCGCGTTTTGTGATCTGTAACCTTAATTTCGGAGAAAAATTTTCGATCACTGACGTGTAACGCTTCGAAGAAGATACTACAGTGTATCTTTTCTGGTCGTAGATCTCGCCAGTTTGTGCAATAAGTCCGGCAGCTAAACTACGGTCCTGGATTACAATAGATGAAGCTTTTACTACTAACGAGAAAGTTGTATGATGTAAAGTGAGCAGTTTTTCTAAATGTAATTTCTTGCTATGTAAATGGTTTTTAATTACAGAATTTTAGTGTTACATATTATATCCGATTTTACATATTTATTACATATTCTTACTATTTCATTACATATTTATATACATATTTTGACGTTTTATACTAAATATTTTTCCGGTCTCTACTAATTACCTTTCCCGGGTCGCATGCGGCCCGCGGGCCGTCAGTTTGACAACCCTAATCCATTGTATTGAAACTTAAGTTCTATTGAAGAAATCAGGAAACGCATGCCACGAGGAAAAGAGGCCTTCAAGAAAACATAATGCTTACTATCTGCGACAAGAATTAATTGCTTAGGCCCCCCCCACACACACACACACAAAGAAAGTTGTCAGATCCCAAGATTTGACACATTTTTCTCTATGTATTTCGTCTTTGGGTCTGACAACTTCTTTTTTCGTGTGTGCCTGTGTTATTGGAGGAATAGGAAATTGTTTCTCCGAGTGTTGAATGTGGAACTTAGTAGTTACCGCTACTTTTGATATATGAACGCTGAAAGAGAATGTGAACTTGGTGGTTTTGCTCATCTGCTTTTTTGCTCCAGCATGCCACTATTGTATCAAAATATTATGCACAAAAATTTCATTTTCAAGATAGCGAGTAGTAACTAGAGGTGCTGTAACAGCACATACTGTCTTGCATTATTTTTAATTTCTGCAATTTTTGAAAATTCACAGAGTTCAACGAAATAGAAACCTGCGCCATTGTTTTAAGGGAAAATGGAACGATTTTGCGGTAAATAGATTTTTGATACTTTATTTTTCATTAATCTCTATAACTTTCTCTTAAATTGGCACTTGAAATATGTTGATATCATTCTCACAAGTGTTTTTTTATTATTATTTATATGGGAAGTCCTCCTTTCATTGCGTTTAGGTGCTGGCTCCAAAACTTGTAGATACTGTTATTAGTGCAGCGCATAAATACTGAAAGACTTTGACATGCAGAAAGGAAATTGAAAACTTTTCCCCTTGTAAAGTTAACCTACATAAAAATTGTGTCAGAAGGAAGTAGTTATTCGAAAAGTGATTATTCTGATGAGACAAGTTATCGAGCTGGCATGTTTTGAAGGCTGCATCTTTAAAGCTCATTTCCCGAAAGCTGATATTTTTGACCCTAAATTGCCCTTTTTTCAGCTAACATTTGTAGCAGGAAACTGAAATTTTCAAGAGTTGTTACTGGAGGGCGAGCATTTCAGTACATGTAGGAGTAAAAGTCTCGTACATTTACTGAAACATATTTTCTGTTTACCATAATATTATCCACTCTACGGAACTTTATTTACTGGAAAACGCGGCAAAAAATTGCATTTTGAGAAAATATTATCTACAAAAATAGAATTGTTTTCAAAACCGTTGTTTCAGTGTTATTATAAGTGACATATATGCAACCTATAAACATTTCCTACGCCTAAGTTCAAGAGATTCTGAGATTTAGACTCTTAGAACGGTGTCAGGATAGGGCAATACATATCTAGGGTCCTACGCTCCATCCATGGAGCAAAAAACATAAAGAAAACATTTGGAGCCGTTTTTGAGAAAATAATTATTTAAAAATTGCCTATATTTAGAAGAAAAGACACATTTTCGAAAACATGTACATGAGTTAGTTTCAAGACCTGTACTTAAAGAACAGATTTAATTAAAGAAAAAAGTCTCAATCTCCAATACTGTATGTGTAGGAAGACTCCGAAAAGAATTTGAACTTTTGTAATTTTCGAAAACTTAGTTATTTCCACGAAAATGAAACCAGTACCATTTATTAAGCGTTCGCTATCCGACTGCCGAGGACAAAATTTAATTAAAAAATTTGGAGCCATTTTTGAGAAAACGCTGAAAATGTTGAGGCTTCACGAAAAGAACCCAAAAATCAAAATATTCATTTAAAACGCGCTGATCTCTGAGTTTGTTCAGATCGATCGGAAAATACCAATTTTGGAGAAAACTGTCTGAATGGTTTAGATGCTCGCGTTTACCACAGACAGGACGTTTTGCCGTTAATCGATTTTTCGATATCAAGGACCCACAAAACAGATTCTAACTACACAAAGAGTTAGCCGACTCTGGGTGCACGATAACAATGCTCTCCTTTCTTACGTTGTAAGGCGAGAAAGTAAAATGATTGTGTTCTTCCACGTGAATATATTAATTCAAACAGACTGATTTACAAAGAAATGTCAATGAACAATTGGACTGTTATATTCACTTTCTCAATGACCAGTGCTCTTTTTAGTTTTTTTATGAGTTTTTCGAAATATGTATGAATATAATTTTTTGTGAAGTCTCTTGTTTTATTTTCCACCTCGCGTTCGCATTCTCTTGAGTACGATATCAAAGCGTATATGAAAATATCACTAGAACATTGTGATTGCATTAATTTTGACATTCAAATTACGTAAACAAGTAATTATTCACTAACTCTTGGGAAATGGTCTAGACTAATTGTGCTGCTGAAAATATTATTGACATTTGCGTCAATAGCCATAGTGTTGATATTCAACCCTCAGTAGTCATCACATTTTAAATTTGCATAATTACGATTAATGGTACATCATAGGAATCATATTACTGGACAACTTAATCACTGATAAGCGAGTTATTTCTAACAATCGCACACTAACATTACAGCGTTCTCAATTAAATGGAGCATTCTGACAGATTCCTTAATAATTGAGTATCTGGAAAGGATCAGCGTTTACGCAAAATAGCATTTCACCCAACAATTGTCCTTTTTACTCTTATTTTATTTGTGTTAAGTTAGACTGGAGATTCCATGTCAATGTTGCAGTTGTGAGTTCATTTCAATATATATGCTGCTCAATTCTAAGACGGTATGGAACAAATTACAAAAATAAATGAAAATATTGGCTTAAAAACGAATAGTTTAATCATCGATTAGATTCGAGAAAAAAAATGACCGAACGTTTCGGATTTGACAGCAACGGGAGCTCTAATGAATTGTCAATATAACTTTGGCACCTTTTAATCAAAGAAAAACCAAATGAATATATTCGCTACCAAACAGATCTGATCTCTCAGCTGCAGGCACCGAAGGCTTCAAGCCTTCAACTCCTAGACATTATATTTAGTAAATGCGCATTGTCTACGTTAAAAGATGTGAGAGGGTGGTGGTTGAAAAACAATTTTGAAGTAGTAACATTAGGAAACGTAAAAACCATAAACCAATGTCTAACGCAGAGCTAAAAACAAGCCGCTATTGATAAAGCAATCGCAGTGCAATTTCAAAAATGCAAATAAAAGCGGAAGTTCATATACGTTACTAGACATGCATCAGAGATTACCAAATATGACTTTAGCAAACTGAATTATGAGAAAAGCAAAAAGAGCTCTTATAATGAGATGAAGCGCAACATACAATCAAGAATAATGTAAAGCTGGAAACAACAAACTTTGCTTAAACAAGTATATGTCTGTTGGTATGCCTCTCAACACAATTTGTGGCTTATTTGAGTTTAAATTTTGCATTAACACTTCGATGATGAGACATATATTAGCTAAATTATAGATAAATGCCAAGGTTCATGTGACGCGTGAATACGTTAATAAACTTTCATGGCAGAAAATATTGAAAGTAATCGTGAAACATAAAATATTGCATTTACTCATACTTATTACTGCACGCCTACTTCAGTAATATAACCGAAGAAGAAATGGCGAGGCTAACGGCAGAGACTGCACTGTGAGCTGCAGAGGTAACGCCAGCGTCGTACAGGCCAATGACGCTAATGGTAGTCACAAGAAGAGACAGAGGCGAATGTGACGCCAGAGGCGAATACAGCGGTGGGCGTCGGGCGTCTGTGGGAGTACAGATATCAGCGGCGAAGGACAAGGAAGACAACAGTGACAGCGGGGGCGGGGCAGACTGCCGCGATTTGTAAGGAGCAGGTCGAAAGCTGCGGAATCCTCGCCTTGACAAAGCCACCATTCAACCAACCTAATTAGCTGGTGTCTAAAATCTACCTCCGCCGCGATTCAAAGCCCCTCTGCTCCGCGGCGCCACAGAGACCAGCGGCGAGCTGAGCTCCATGAACTCACGGTGGAGACGAGCAGGCGCCACGTTCCGGGGAACTGCGGTAGCGGCTGGAGCGGACGCAACACCACGCCGATGTGGAGGCAGTTTGTTTCAACCCACGATCTCGGGTTCCTTGAACACGTACGGACATCCTGACGTTGCAACGGTACGTGCCTCGGCGGCGGATAGCCACCTTGGTCTCCACTACCCCCAAGCAACTGCTGAGGGTGATGCTGTAATTATGCAACCGACGTTCCTAGGCAGGTGGCATTGCAAAGGACGTGTTCGCGGAGGGTTGCAGATTTCGTGGAGGTCGACCTGCGGTGCGCTTGGTGATGTTCGTTGTCGAAGGTGGCAGGATGGGATTCCTCACGGGCGTACTCTGGTATGATGCACTGAGCCACCACAGTATTTAAAAGAATACGTGAGTGCATAAAACATACCTCCACATAATGGATAGGTATTTTACTAAGATAATGATAACACAATTTCTTACTTAATTGGAAGTTAATTCCACTCGTTTGTAATAAAAATTCTTTGATGGTTTTATCAGTACAATGGAAATGGATATTCTATTGATATTAGTGTCATCTCAGATAAACGCTTTTTATGCTTCTGCTGATCGACCATACGATATGACCCTCTCGCAAAAAATATTCTTTCAGTGGATGCTGACGTTGCTAACATTCTTACAATTTATGTTGCTAATTTAAGAATTTACGAAACGACTATTCAACTGGTTGTAATAAAGGATACTATTTAATGGATTTTTTGTTTCGCAATCAAATATTTATACACAAAAAATTACTCTTGAATCATGCTTCAATTTCATTTGTTTTCAAAAACGAGCGTTACCTGTAACTATTTTCAATGTTCTACAACTTACCAGACATTTTCTCTAAGTCTACCGTCAATAGCCCCGGCAGCCCATTCTATACGCTACTGTGACTCACACCACTCAATCAATACACACTAGTTATGCTACAAAGCATAACCGTGCACGTGTGTATGAAATAACTTGGGAGATCATTATCATTTGAGAAAATCAGAGACCATCATTTGATCATTTGAGTAATTAGTCTTTTCTGCTTCTTAAACTAATAACATCTATATATGTAACAAAAACAATCTGATAATTCACATTGCCTCTTCTTGAAATACCACTCACACTATTCATTGTCTACAAAATATTGCAATCACGCTTCTCTTTTAAAACGAAAACCCTGGCACGAGACAATGAATTCTCTGGATCAGTCCCTCCTGCCGCGTAAAGAGTACAGAGTTGCAGGGTAGGATTGTTTATAAACTACGGATGGAAAGAGAAAGAGCTCAGTTTTTTTCGACGTCGGCGCCGTTACGAATACCATTACGAAATACAAGCGATACAAAGAGTTCCCTCTCGTAAATGTTCATTCAAATGATTTCAATGCAAGGAAGCAACCTTGTTAGTGTGAAATGCATTCCCCAATTTCCCCATCCCCCAATTTCACGAACAGAATTAATTCTTCCATGCAGAAGAACTTACTTAAAGATTTAAATTTAGATTAGAGATAAATATATTTTTAACACGGCGTGCGCCAAACGCGGTTTCTCGTGCTTGTTTTCCGCGTGCAAAACAGCTAATTTTTTCACAGAGTGCGACATATCGCGAAGCGTTTGCGAAATACCTGTAACGATTCGCAATTGTCTTTCGTACTGACGACGTCTTTGTTTTATTATTTACAAACAATAGTATTACGACACTGACTGGAATCCATTTACTTTTGTACAAGTAAGATATTTCTAGTTATTTGATATTTAATTTATATTCCTTTAATTAATGCATTGCGTTTCGCTCACCGCATGCTAAAAGATGGCGCATGCAACACGAGCACGAGGTGATTCTCACCCTCGTCTCTTTGTCGACTCCCGCGTGAATCACCTGTTTCGCGCCGTTGTTACGAACACTATTTTCTTTCTTTCGAATGAAACAAAATGTCGGGCCCCAATCAAGTCGGGGTGGACTTCTGGACGGGCCCTGCCTGGCGGCCGCAGCCGCTGCAGCAGCAACGGTGCCAGTCGCCGAGCCATCCCAGCGGGGATAGCAGCATTAGAAAGGAACATGAAGACACGATCCACGCTCTGCGGCGCCCAATGGCCGTGCTCTGCAAACGAGTGAATGCCTTGGCGCGGCGCGGCGTGCGTAGCATGCTCCTGCGCCCTGGGCGTGGGCGTGCGAGCGCTGTCGAAGGCCGGGAGCAGCGGCGCCGCGGGGGCCCATTGGCCCGGGGCCCTTTGTCGCGGAGGCACGCCTCGCCCCGCGCCCCCGCCTCGCGCCGCCCCGCCGCGCGCCACAAAGCGACCCCGCAGCGCGCGGCCGCGCCGCGCCGTGCCGGCAGAGGGCGCTGCGACGCGACCGCCAGAGCGGGCGGGCGGGTGGGTGGGTGGGTGGGGGGAGGAGTCGCTTTGGCTATGTAGAGGGCGATCAAGGGCGCGAGGGTGGATAGAGGGCTGAGGCGGGGAGGGGGATGGACGCGCACGCTCCAGCTTCAGAGGGCGCTGCGTTGCAATCGGGCGAGTGGGCGGGGAGGACGAGAGGGAAAGCGGGTGGTCCGAGAGGGTGGTGGAAGGGGGGTGGAGAGACGGTGCGGAGTGAGTGAGGGGGGCTTCGGTGAGTGGATGCAAGCGAGGGCGTTTCGACTGGCACAGTGGACCGGCACAGTGATAGGGAGTAAGCTGGTAGCCAGACGTGTACAATATCGGAAGGTGCAAGAGCGGATGTAATGTCTGGCGAATTTTGATGGGTGGTCGCAAGCTCAGGCGCTCCAGAGGAGGCTACGATCCAGAGGAGATCCTACGGCCCATGTGGGGGAAAACATATACAGTGGGGTCCCATTGGGTGATAGGGATGCAAAATTAATGAGTGGCTGGGGTGAGGGTGGTTTTGAGTGGATGCGAGCTTCGGTACCCTTCATAGGGTGTTTGTTAAGGTCCACAAATGAAAGCCTGCACGCTCACTTAACAATTTATTAATTCCTTATTTACATAGTTGCCCATCGGTTACAAGGTTTAGGGAGTAGCCTCTCCCTGAGCTGTGCCGTCTTCCTACGGGACTCCAATCGGGACTGCCCTCAGGGTGCCGCTCCATTTAAAGGGCAGATGCTAGGCGGTGATGCTCGCTCTAACGGCTCAAGTCTATTGGGCCGTGTCCATGGCTTGCAGCTGCCGCCACGCGCCCCACGACCGAGTGCGCTGTCTTGCCACTCGCGCGCCAATTACAAAAGACATGCGCGACCTGACATGCGCGACATGACAGGTGTTACAATCAACAGTACGATATAGCTAAACAGAAGGAGAGGATGGGCGGGGTATGACGACAGCAAAAGCATGGGCTTGGGCGCAATAACGGGCGAGATGGAGTTGAAGAGTGAAAGCAATAGCTCGCGCTTACAGGTGTTGCCTGTCAACCCTCACGGTTCGATGGGCGTTTGACCAGCGGCTTGTCGTTGCAGAGCGGTGGACGGGGTGATAAAGGCGATAACGGGTGCTGAGTTGGTAAGATAGGAGATGACGTTTCATGTGTGAATTTTAGAGCTGGTTCCGCGAAATATGGAAGACAAACGAGCGGCAAGGGGCAGCTAAAAGTGGCGTGGCACGCTCATTCAGCAGTGCAAATCAGAGGGGGACAGGGAGGGTGGAGAAGGAAGGTGGAAAGGTGTGAGACGGAATGAGGTGTGACGATACTGGCGGATACAACTGTTGGTGCCTGCAAAGTGAGGTATTGTGATAGTCCACGGAATTTTGAAGGGTCCGCAGTGGAGAAACGGTGGACAGTTGCATGAGTAGTGATGTACTTTGAGAAGGTAATGTCGAAGTTTTGCAGGATGGGTGCAAATTGGAGGAGCGAGGCGGGACAGAATTAGGTGGGCAGTTGCAAATGGCTTCGTGGATTGGGATGAGATGTAATACTAGATATCAGGCGAAACATAAATGTATTTACTGATAGACTTTATCATTATCTTCTTTGATGTAGTAGTTGTTTTTGTAACCTGTTGTTAGCACTTCTAAGTTTAGAAATTATGATATTGTTTGTATCAACATGTTCGTTTATTTGAAAGGCGGCTTGCGATGTGTATCGCATTCAGAATTTCCGACTGAACGATAGAATTCGACTTCTTGGACAAGACATACTACTAATTCAAACCATTCATCAGTCATCAGTTCATCATCAGTCATGCAAAAAATTGAAAAACGTTGGAGGGCAATTCGTCCTTGCATGACAGACGACGACGGCAAAGCTGTCGAAAGTCGACTATCAATAAATATGTATGTTGATCATGATGACATCAATTATTCCATCTGAATATCCTGTCTACTACGCTTTATCGACCAGTTTTACAACTGTGCTGAGTTGCAACCGTATGGGGATGCACGGGAGACATGGGCAGGATGGGGCGC
>JAHLJT010000631.1:123150014-123252107 GCA_031308135.1 Acheta domesticus | reverse complement strand
CCACCGCCCCACGACCGAGTGCGCTGGTCTTGCCACTCGCGCGCCAATTACAAAAGACATGCGCGACCTGACATGCGCGACATGGACAGGTGTTTACAAATCAACAGTACGATATAGCTAAACAGAAGTAGAGGATGGCGGGGGTATTACGACGCAAAAGCATGGGCTTGGGCGCAATAACGGGCGAGATGTGGAGTTGAAGAGTGAAAGCAATAGCTCGCGCTTACAGGTGTTGCCTGTCAACCTCAACGGTTCGATGGGCGGTTTGACCAGCGGCTTGTCTTTGCAGAGCGGTGTGGACGGTGTTATAAAGGCGATAACGGGTGCTGAGTTGGTACGATAGGAGATGACGTTTCATTTTGTTAATTTTAGAGCTGGTTCCGCGAAATATGGAAGACAAAACGAGCGGCAGGGGCAGCTAAAAGTGGCGTGGCACGCTCATTCAGCAGTGCAATCGGAGAGGGGGACCGGGATGGTGGAGAAGGAGTTGGAAAGGTGTGAGACTGAATTATGTGGTGACGATACTGGCGGATACACTGTTGGTGCCTGCAAAGTGAGTATTGCATAGTCACGAATTTTGAAGGTCTGCAGTGTAGAAACGGTGGACAGTTGCATGAGTAGGATGGAGGTACTTTGAGAAGTTATGTCGAAGTTTTTGGCAGGATGGTGTGCAATTGTAGCGAGGCGGGGACAGAATAGGTGGGCATGTGCAAATGGCTTCGTGATTGGGTATGAGATGTAATACTAGATATCATGCGAAACATAAATGTATTTACTGATAGACTTATCATTATCTTCTTTGATGTAGTAGTAAATGTTTTCGTAACCTGTTGTTAGCACTTCTAAGTTTAGGAAATTATGATATTTGTTTGTATCAACGTGTTCGTTTATTTGAAGGCGGCTTGCGATGTGTACGCATTCAGAATTTCCGACTGAACGATAAAATTCGACTTCTTGGACAACCAATACTACTAATTCAATACCCATTCATCAGTCATCATTCATCATCAGTCATGCAAAAAATTGAAAAACGTTGGAGGGCAATTCGTCCTTGCATGACCAGACGACGACCGGCAAGTCGAAAGTCCGACTATTCATAAATAATGTATGTTGATCATGATGACATCAATTATTCCATCTGAATATCCTGTCTACTACGCTTTATCGACAGTTTTAACAACTGTGCTGAGTTTGCAACCGTATGGGGATGCACGGGAGACATGGGCAGGATGGGGGCGCGGGGTAAAATTCAGGAGAAAGGAGGATCGGTTGAGGCGGACGGCGCAGGTTGATAAACGCGTGTGAAGAGAGCGGGACGAATCCTGCAGGTGGGGTGGACAGTTGGAAGCAGCGAGCGCGGGCGGAGCAAGCTCCCCAGAGGTTGACGAGAGCGTCCGCAGCATAGCACAGCGAGGGGAAAAGTAAATGGGTTGATATAATGCGATGAAGAGAGGAGAATGAGGGGACTCCAGGTTGCCGACTGGAGCAGGGTAGAAGGGAAAAGTAAATGGACTGTGGGATCGATAGATGAGAACTGGCTGGTATGACACAAAAAAGTTTACGAAGTGATTGCGAAAAGATGAATTTACAAACGTGGAATAAGTGTGTCATTGTAAAGTATTTAGTGACAAATTCTATTGGAATGGTATGTGCTACGAGTGCATTTCATAGAAGAAAACTATATTCAGGGAATTCTTGTGATTACTTTGTATATGAAATATACTGCATCTAATTTAAGAGAATAGTTTCAAAATCAAGAAAAAAATTATTTGATGGTATATATTCATGAAAACTTAAAAAAACGAAGCATTAAACTACGCATATAATAGTCGGGTTTGGAGGAGAAAATCATGTTAAACTTTTTACGCGCTCATTTACCTAAGCTCTAGAATTCCTACCTCATACATTTTAGTTCAATTATGGATGAAAGATAGCAACGAGCATTGACAATTATTGATAAGATACAATTTTAGCTGCCATTTAATAGAAATTGCGTAGAAAAACCAGCTGCAGCTGTAATACAATAGTAATGTCGTTGAAATAATCAACACTCCCCTCGTCTGTCGCAACTTTCTCCGTCGTCTGTCGCATCTAGCGATACGGGAGCTCAAGAAAGGGTGCGAGAATTGCGAAGTGAGTGATACAAGAGGCATTTTATTTTGCGAGTTGGAAATGTTTCTACAAGAGTCCCGATAGGCCGAGTTGCGCAATCCCACGAGCAATATAAAACCACTTCTACCGCGTGCACCATACACTTTCCTTTTGATTTAATTCAGGTGTGCAAGTCACTTAAATGGGTACCATCATCAAGTCTATAAGAAGGAGAGTCAACTCCAGTGTAGGAGGCATGCGTATGAAAAACTCCGGCAGCTAATCGACTTCAACGATATCACGGGGAGAATCAAGGAACTTACCTCGGTTTTTTTCGGCCAATAACGACACGTACTGTAGCGTCGCGAGGTGGCGCACGTGCCGTTTCGCTGGAAAGCCCGGTTTTAAGCCGGATGGGGGATGGGGGTTGGAATGCGGCGGCGCCTCGCCGGCGCGCGCCGGGCAGGAAAATCCCAGCCTCAAAATAACCTGGACAACAGGGCGTGCCTGAGCGCGAGTCCATTCATGACGGTTGCTCTCTGCTGAGGGCTGGCTTGCGAGCCGAATGACGCCCGCCGCTGGTAGAGTGGGGGACGAGCCGTGGGGTATTTATTGCGGCGCCGACATGCGCTCGCGGGATACGCTAGTGAGTCGAAAGACGTGAGGTATCTCCGTGCAACCTTGCACGTTTTGGCATCCGGCCATGTAACATTCTAGTTACGGGGACTTTATGTCCGACAGCTCGCACTTCGCGCAGCTTCTCATGCTCTCGAGCAGAGGCACTGGGCTAAGCCTAGGGACGGTCGCGGGGTTTCGCGGCTTAGAGAATAGAAAGGTTGCCTAAGGTTTTCAATTTTGTAACATTATCTTGTAATTTATTATTGTAAATATACTGTACATACTATTCAGAATCTGTCGTCTGTGCTTTTCATGTCCAGTACGTCACAGTACACGTACTTCACCAACGTCATCTACACTTAAGTGTGTTTCCGAATGACGTTGACTTGAAATTTGAGCTTGGTGGAAATGCCTTAAATGCTTGTACCGCACGATGTGGCTGAAACTAAATGTGTCCGATAAGCTGGCGATGCTTTTCATGCCGACCCCCCACCTCTGGAGTTGAGTCTCCTTCTTACAGATTTTATGGGTATCATGTTACATTTCGATCAGTTGTGGCGGAAGTATTGTGTTTTCTTTCTTGCATTCACAGTTTTCAGCACGCATCACTTCAGCATCGCCTCACGTTTAGCACGAGAGCTAAAAATTAAAAATTTAGCACGTGGTGCTTGCCCTAAAAGTAACCTCTTTCACTAATGGCTACCTAAACAATATCTCCAGCTCTCGCCTTCACTCATCGCTAGAGACCGGAAAAATATGTAGTATTAAACAACAAAATATGCACATAAATATGTAATAAAATGTTTGAATATGCAATAAATATGTAAAATCGGATATAATATGAAATATTAAAATTCTCTACTTGAACAACCATTTGCATAGTACAACATTAGATTGAGAAAAAATGTCCTATATAAATTTTAAAATTAATACGTTTTAAAAACATTTTGGAGAGCACAAGTTGATGCACACTTTGCGTTATACAACTTCCTTGTCAGTATTAAAAGCTTCATATATTGTACTCCAGGACCGTAGTATAACAGCCAGACTATTCGCTCCAGAAGCCATCGCACAAACTGACGATATCTACGTCCAGCAAACATACACTGCATCATGCAGCAATTTCATCGAAGTGTTACACGAGGGCAGTCACAAAATGTTCTAAACCGGGGTGATGATTCGCGAAGATTACAATTTTGAGAGCGGTAAGTAGAAAGACAACAAATATGTAGTTATACATAAAAATCCGGTTTCTACTCATCGCACTCCAGCCGCAGGCTCACTGGCTAATCTTCGCCTGAATGAGCTGAGCGAGTTCCCAAAGCGCTGAACCTTCCTCGTGAGAGCTTCCCCTGCGGCGCAGCGGTGGCGGGCGTGCGCGTTTTCCCCGCTCCGCTGTTTACTCTCTGGTTTCTGCCGCGCCCGCGCTTCTGCTCGCCTCGCGGGATGGATCGAAGTCCGATAAGCGCGCTTCGTCTGTCAGATTTCGGGATTATTTAAATGCCGTGCGCGTTGAATGTCGAAAGGCTCTAACACCCTCGGGGAAAACCCGTATGGTGGCATTTGTCACAGTGTGTAAGGTATGCGGACCAACTGTCACAGGATTTTGTTATTATCCTTTGACAAAACGACAGGATTTTTTTGAAAGGCAAAGATATATTCACGTTGACTTTGATATCTATGTATAAATTTTGTTCATTTGGACTGTCTTACGTATAAATATTTATAAGTGAAACATAAAAATATTTTTGTTTCATTTAAACATCACTTAAGTGGTCCCATAATAGTATAGGAAGTAGCTTGTTGGGTCCCTTATAGGGAAGGTTGAAGGTTAGATTAAAGAGTTAAATCGAGTGCACAAAAAACCGGCTAAATTAGCGAACAGAAACAACGGGGAAAATGTCTACTGGGGATCACTACTTACACGTAGAAAGGCAGCACGACTACGTGCCCATTTCAAGGCTTACACAAAGCAACCTATATGGAAAGCTATCAGTGAAAAACTAGAAATGTCGTGCAGCTTAAGTGGGAGCGACCATTCTCACAAAATAAAATGCAGAAAGCAAAGAACAGATATAAGAAAATTCAGATTTGTGAATAGGGCCAATGTTGACTGGAACAACTTACATGCAGAAGTGCTAGCGACTCTTCCCAGAAGCACGGGAGTTATGCGTTCGAGATTTCTTAACAGCGCAAGTGTAGAGTTCAGTGACAATGTCAGGGAAGTGCCGTGAAGGCTAACTAAAAGTGCGGGCAAAGTGATATTTATATATATATATATATAGACACACACACCATTAACGAATAAATTACAGGGTACCGAAGGAAGATGCAGAGAAATTTAGTGAAGTGGTGGATACGGTACGGAGTAGAGATGGATACATTTTATCTATTTTTTATACTTTAATAGTTTATTGCAGAAACGACAAAAGTCAGATTTTTTGCCATTTTGACTTTTTAGTACAATCATATTCTCTATATGTATATGCATCGTTTCAGACAGATATAACGTATGTCAAGCAATTCCAACGGTAGTTTTTGAAGAGCACGTAGACGGGAATTAATGCAGATACAACATAAGTCAGTGACTTGTATTTTTTCTGTATTAAAGCGCGAGAAGTAGCTTCTCTTTGGAGTTCAAACAGCTGATCGATTTTAAGTTTTCAAGACGGTGTGCATTGTAATTGCAGTGTGCACTGACGCAAAATTTGAACCTTTCTACAATGCCAGTCCAAAATTTGCTCTGACAGCAAATACTTATTTACTGAAGGATGATTCTGCTTCATTATTCGTATATCCTCAAGAATTGGGGCCATAAGAGCCTAGTGAAATGGCGAAATTTACTATGGAATATCTAAGTACCTCATTCTCCAACTTAGAAAACTTCTAAATGTGTTCATAGAGCTGTGGAAGTCAAAATAAAAATCACATAGTATGGAACGTCATGTCAGTCAGTGTTTCTGTTTTTGAAACTTCATGTAAAGTACCTTCAAAAATAAAAATGTCCGGTGGAAACTCGCAAAACCTCGAGTTACTGCATATCAATCAAGGAAAATCAATTTTGAAGAAAATTGGCTAAAAGGTTAAGGCGCTAGCGTTGAACACAGACGGTCAGACGGACAGACAGACGTTTTGCCCTCAATCGACAAGGCCCCTCAAAACATGAATTCTGGCTACACCACATGTTAGAGGAAGTAATTTAATATTTATAGGAACAAGATTTATCCGCTTCTGCGTTTCCAGGACCCGTCAATAACAGTTTTTCTGCGGAAAATTCGCCGGTTTTCGGCACACAATTACATAATTTTCTCTTCTTACGAAGTAAATACGACATTGTAAAAATCGACTGATAACATTAAAAAAGTTAATGGAATACTAGTATATTCTGCACGAGGAAGAAGAGGGCGCGTTCTCTGCAGAATTAAAAAACTAGGCAACGCGTGAATTATTAATTACGGAAATAGTTATATGTAACAATTTCTTGTAATTGAGGTGTTCATTCAAATATATTTCAAATAAAGAAGAATTTAATGAATGACAATACTTTATTGTCCCAGAATTGTTTTTTTTCAGAATCAACACAAGTCAACCATGTTTGGTAGTGAAAAAAAAATAGAAATTAACATTTTGCTAAATGAGACAATAATTCTATATAATACGCGGAAAAAACTTCTAAAAAAATTTACACACTATTTCTGACAAATATGGCCGAATTAGAAGGATTTTTGTCCGTACTGAAAAGTTACTTGTCAGTGACTTATGTTGTTTCTGAAAGATCCATTTGCGTTGGTATTTCATTTTAGTTTGTTTATTTGTATTATTGTTTGATAATCTTTGTTAATATTTTATGTAATGTTTGTTCTAATTTTTATTTTTGTGCTTCTTTTTTATTAACTGCCACCGACAGTATGTTCATTTGCTGTAATAAACTATTATATTATTATTATTATTATTGTAAGTTGCAAATATTTTAATTTATAAGTTTTCACATATCCCAATTTTTATTTTTTACCAATAAGTTATTGTCAATGAAAGTAAAATTTCATTATAGATTATTTTGCACAATCAGAAAATCTTAACAAATGTATTGGACACAAAACAGAAAACAATAAAAACACACGCACGAATGTTATATAATTATCACAAAACACAGATACACAAAAATGGTCATATATTGACATATTTTATATAGATTTGCAAATATCAGTACGTGATTTAATATTACATTTAATTCATATTTGGTCAGCTTTCTTCGAATTTCTAACTCTGTATTTTATACAATATTTTTACGCTGACAGCGGAAATAAATCATGTAAAACCGAAGAAAAGACACGTCGCTTATTTTCATCAGTGGAAACCTCAAGCTCAACTGTTCGACGAATACAATTATCGCTACTCCAACCGCCACAATGTGAAATTCCTTCATTTGTCAACGACAGATACGCATCTGATGCACGGTTTACTCGCCACGTCATTTGTTTCTCTACATAGTTCACGAAAAGAAAATTTCCGCCGAAGCTGTTGAACAATATAATTTTACTGTTGATTTTTTTTCTAATATTCTCTTAATTGGAGAAATTCGATTTTGGACTTTTAATGGTCTTAAATTGGGTTGGATGTGAAACTTCGATATGCTGACCTGAGGCAATTCCACAAGTAATAATGGACGAGTATTTATTATTCTTTTGAATTCAAAATACGTTTCTTTCAATATTAAATTACAAAGTTACGCGTACTGATAAGCTTTCCTATCAATAGCCTTTGTTTCATTTTTCGAAGGAAAAATAAATTCTAGTGATACGATATCATTGAATGAAACTACCATTAAAAGTAGTTTAAGCAATTAGATTATGTTACGCTTCATTGCATTATAACATAATTTGAAAACGAGCGACGATTGGAGCGAGTGTTTAAATTTATACGAATGCAATAAATCACCATTATAAACTAGTTGCATACACTATTTTTTGTATAACATTATATAATACTCGAGAATCAAACTTAATTTTGGGAAACAAATTTATTGTGATGTCTCGGATTTTTGACGTATGTGTGAGAAAACGGTGGTCGGCTATTCCATTTACCGCTACCATCCCATGATTCTCTCGCTGCGATTGGTTGAATGTATGACGCCAATTATTTCTGTTATAAACGGCAAATACGTCATAATTTGTGCCGTAATATGCCCTTTTATGAAAGATATTTTGTGACGAAGAAGGTCATTTGGAATGCTGGTGCACAAAAAACGTATTCTTTCCACTGTATAGAAACTTAAGATAATAGGCCGTTTAATACAGTGCGACCATTTTATAAATCTGCCGGTCTCGCGGGGATTTGGCCTCGGCGAACGAGACAACGGATGCCGGGGAAATGGGACAGGGCGTCGGTAGAATCGCCGAAGAGGGAAAGTGGCTTTTCGCTAAAGGAAAGTTTCAATTGTGCCAAAGTTATGGTACATACTGGAACTGCTCACCGCGGCTCTGATACATGCTTGACATCCCACTGTTCTGCTTCACTTGGTAAAGGATGTCGTGTGGTATCGCACAGATCTGTTCCTGTACATTGTGCCCTAATTCTCCTACCGTGTGGGGATTTGTCATAAATACGTGGTCTTTATGGAATGTGATCTTCTAGGAGTGCAGACCACAAACCACGTGTGATAATTCTGTCTCCATAAACCCTCTGTAAAACCTTAAGGAAACTAAAGCAGTGTATGCGGTTGCGGAGTGCTGTTGAAAATGACCTGAATATCACTCATTTGTCAACATTTGGTAGAAAGGCTCCAGGATACGATGCACATAATTGTTTGACACATTTTACGTAATGTATGTGTCGTACACTTTCTGTTTGAGAGCGATCTTGGGGCACGAGCTCACAAACCGATTGTTTAACAAGGCTGAAAATCTTGCCTTTTGCAGGGCGAGACCTTGAAACCGTCTCGTCCGCAGCGTTGCAGGGGAGTTCAGCGCACCGTTCCCCGACGAGTGAGAGCTCGCCGGCCGAGCAGGATTTTCCACGATCGCGGTACACTAATAAAATAGTCGCACTGTGAATGCCTAGTGAACGAACCCACTTTATTAAACCGGAATAATCTTATTGTTTAATCTTTGTAAAAGAAGAGTTGTCGTGCAAGACAATACACAGAGAAAATGAACTGAGTACTGATGCATTTTACGAAAAGGGAATCGTAGTTCAATGACATGTTTCTCATTTATCAGGATCATTAACTCAGAGGTGAAATTGAGTAACTGTATTCTGTACAATTATAATGGGTTACAGCACCTACAGAAAGGCGTCGAATGCTATCCTCATGTGCTAAGAAAGGAATGGCGAAGCGCACGGTTTGCAATCGACTAGCCTCACGTTTCTGAAACTCGGTACTATTCTTTCCATTTCATTCGTTTTTTTTAGTTTCCTCATAAAAGCAGAAAAAAGGCAATGCACGAAGAAGAAATTACAAGAGTGTTCCCATTATTCAACTTCGTGTAATTAGTAAAACTCCCGGAATTATATTAATTAGAACACTATTTTAAATTTTAAAAAACTATACAAAAAGTTGAAAAAATATCTACATAATTTGCTAAGATATTAAAAAATATCTAAAAACGAACATTAACTTATAGAAAACTAAACGAACATTTGGAAAAAAGTCTAAATTATAATATAATGTAGCTTTTATTATTTTCTGATATTAAATGATGGAATAATTTTTTTTTCTGTTGGGGTGAATTACACCCCAGTGTGTCTAGTATGTCACTTCTCTAGTGTGTCTCCCTAGGGTTAAAAACTAATATTTGTTAATTACCATCTCAAAATGTTACTTTGTAGCTATTAAACAGTGTTTACAGAAACATGCATAATAACACTAACGTAAACATTTGAGGGTGGATACGGCGTAATGCGCCGCCCTACGACAAGGTCGGCGTCCGACCCGGGGAGCAGAGACCCCTAATTCCAGACCGCAGAGAGGGTAACAACGTGGGCGGATACCATCAGCGTCCGTCCCCTCGTCCCTTGCCCGAGACGCCCCGGGCCGCCCCGAGCACCGACCCCCTGCGCGGCCGCGGGGCTGGCCTCGCGCTAATTGGCTGGCGATCGAAGCGTTCGCGTCCACCGCCCCGAGCACCCCCCCCCCTCTACCCCCCTACCCGACGTCGCGCGCGCGCGCTCGCTCTACGCCTCGCCATGACTCGCGGGGCTTGGAAAATTAACGTTTCGCGAGCGGACGCGCATTCCGATACGCGCACTTCCCTAGGCCCAGGCTTACAGCAGCCAACTTCCACCTAACTACGTAGATCGAGTACAGTTTCGGCGAAGCACATCGACAGATCCATTACATTGCTTTATCACAACGAAAAAAGCGAAAATGTCTGCGGGAAACTAATTTAGAAAAATCATGAAATTAAAGACAATTGACAATCTAGCTCTCCAGTTCTTAATAATGTCATAGGACATTCTCAGGATTTGGAATTAAATTTAGTTTCTTCCTTCTGCATTTACAAAGTCTTTTATTTTCCTTTAAATACTCGGTTAGAACTCAGAATTTATTTCTGCATATTACAGAATACTAAACGTATATTACCAGTTCCAAGTAAGTGATTACAAATATATGCTGAATAAATAAAATAAAATAGTATGCCCAGTAGACCAAACGTTAGTTTATGAAAATATAGACACTGAAAATAATGTTTGAATCTTTTTTTGTGTAGCAGAGGCTTTCCTCAATACCTGTAACATTTCTATTTTTCACGGCTTTCCCGCAAACGTTCGTTAACCCAGCCTACTAGTTCTCTGCCTTCTCGGCAACCCTCTATGGACAGAGAAAGAGCGAGGCATCGAGAGAGGTGAGAGAGAAGAGGAGAAAGAGAAGGGAGGAGAGGGAGAGAGAGGAGAGAGGGGTGAGAAGGGAGAGGGGAGAGAAGGGTGAGGGGAGAAAAGGGAGAGGGGAGAGAAGGGAGAGGGGAGAAAAGGGAGAGGGGAGAGAGTAAACAGGAAGATGAATAAAGAGAGAAAGGGAGAGAGAGAAGGACATAGGGAGAGAAAGAAAGAGAGAGAAATAATTTCGCCGTCAAAGAATGTCAATGCCTCTTTTGATGCTATGAAATTGAAAAGAAATTTGGAAAAGAAAGAAAGACAATATAAGAGGAAAAGGTACCTGATGTGATCTTAGACTGAATACAGAGCATTTTGTTTCGGGAACTAGGTGGACGTTAAGCTAGAAACACGATAAAATTCTACAACAGAAGGACAAATGAGACCGTCAGCAACAGGCTTCCCATTCTCGACACTTCACTAAAAATAAAAGACCCCCTAAGATCCAGGAAAAACATTTCAAGCGTGAGGCAAGTCAGGCACCTAGACAAGAATACGAAACGCGAGATAAAACCTGCGGTTGACGCGAACGTCTCCGGACAACGCGATCCGCGCGTCTCCCTCGACTGCGTCCGCGCGCCGCCGCGCCGCACCGCGCCGCGCCGCGCCGCGCCGTCCGCATCGCCCAGAACCGGAACTGCAGCTGACATTTCTTCCCGGCCGGTCGGTCGAGTCGCGCGCTCCGTTTGTTCATGTAGGCGACGAGCGACCGCTGCAGAGTGGACCGAATCAGGAGATATAGTGGCCCAAAATACCACCGTCCAACTTCACACGGCATCGCTTGACTTTTTTTTGTCGGAAGTTAGTGAAACGTATCTTTCGACGAGCCAACAAACGGCACATCGAAAATACATTAATACGAACATCTCTAAGTTAGTTCAGTCATTTTTTTCGAGAAATGGGGTCACTTGGAGACAAACATCACATTTGGGAAACAACATTTACCTCACTCGGCTACCCAAGGAATCCTATTTTCTGACAACGTAAGTCAGTTTGTAGAGTTGTGGAAGAGTGGCATTCTTGATACACCGTCGGTCTCCAGGCAACCACAGAAAGCACAGAAAAATGAAAAATCAACTTGAATGAAATATGTGAAGTTCCTGAGATGACGATAACTCCTTACTATAAAATAAAATTCTCAACAGGGCCCAAGTTCGAGTTCCGACGACGAAGTTTCCACACCCACCGAATAGTTGGATCGAAGTCGACCACTGCCTCAATGATTCTAAAATTCGGCTATTCTAATGGACCATTAATGATTTCCATGGCTTCCTCGATATATTCGGGGCGGATACCGGAGATGTAATTTGCACAACGGGCTACGTACAGAGAACGATGTTTCCTCTCGCATGGTATTGAATTAAAACCGAATATGAAAAGTAACTTTAAAGTTACATACATGGTTGGTGGAATTTGGAAATGTAACTTTTACAAACGTATTCCCAAGACTTTATTTGTAATACTACTACAAGTTGTACAATCTAGATCGGTGTCCATATTTTGCAAGTCAAAAAACGTAAATGTTAGGTTGCTCGTAGAAATCTTAAAAAATATTTATAACAAATATGAAAGCATTACTTTTTATAATACATTATTCTAAAATTTTTATAATATTGTCAGAAAGCGATGACGTAACAAGAGAAAATGCAGTTTTAAAACATTAACAATTACTAAAAAAAATGTAACCAAGAATCCGACGTATTTAAGACCACCGGGGGGGGGCTTCTTAAAAAATTCTCAGTATTGTGAACCTTTTAGAAGGAAATGGTCAAACGGTGAGTAAATTCGTATAAAGAGTATAGTACGCAACATGAAGCACTAAATATTTTTCTCACAATAGGTGCTAAGCAGAAGTGATTTTTCTCGTAATAAGCATATCAACTGACGGAGAAATAGTATAATATTAAGAAATGCTACCATACGATTATATTAGTAGAATTATAAATATTTCCATCAGTTACTGAATAAAAATCAGTGTCTCAGTGTTAAGGCTCGAACGTTGTGAATCTGCACTGATGTTGTACTAAAATACAATTGTGTAAACAAATGTATTTTAATACTAAACTGAAAACATATCATAAACATACATTGCTTAGAAAGCAAGATTCATTTTATTATCTTTGCGTTTTCCTACATTTAATTGCATCGCGTAGCTCTAGTTGGGCAGGTTTGAAACCCTGGCTTCGGTCCGCTGGCCGCTGGCGCGCTGGGTCAGTGACTCGAGCGCCGCCGCCGCGCCGCCGCTTCCGCCGCCCGACACTGCGCATTATTGCTGCCGCCGTTTTATTGCCGCCCGCGCTCTTGTGTCCACAGGAGCCAGCCTTCTGCGCCATCTACTCGCCTGCCTTTCCCATCTCGCCCGCGACGCGTCAAGCGCACGGCTGCAGCACTTGCATTCAATGCCTAGTTCTTGGTTGCATTGATCGAATTAATTATTTCGTGTTACCGTGCTTGTCAACGGTTACGGTCACCAATCCCGAACGTTTAGTGCTTGTTTTTATGGCGAGAAATGTAGGTATTATTTCCCCGCTGGATGGTGAGATCCGGCGCAGACCACCACGTCCCCAACGAGGAATTCATCCCCCCAACGAGTATTTCCCATTAGGCTTATGGGAAAGACTCGTTGGGGGGGGGAATTCCTCCACTTCCTCGAATTCCTTCCACTTATGGCATAAGTGGTGCACCGCGCCAGTCGGGGCAAGTTCTAAGTCTCTGACTGCTTTCCCGTCACGTGTGGTAATGTAGAGCATACAAGAGAAAATGAATAAGTAAGGGATGATGGTAGAACAAGGAAGCAGAAGTTTGATCGCGCGGGGTGCGTGGCTCGTGGCGGTTTGTTAGAGTACTGCTCCCGCATTTGCCTGGTGTTGATCGGAGAAAGCATGGAAAACTATCGATCAGAAGCCGTAGAATTCTATTCCAGTCAGCGCGACAGTGCTGCAGCGACTAGCTATTTAGCCAGTGTCAAAAATCCTGCTACCGTCGGGAATCGAACCCTAAGGTCCGTTCGCTCTAACTTTACTCAGCACGTAAACAAACGCACGTGGTCCTCGCTTGTTCTCATTGGCTGACGAACACCACACTACCCTTCCAGGCATCGTACGCTGTAGGAGTTAGGCCCCTTCCAAAATTTTTTTATTTCCTGACTCTCCGTACAAACAAAAATTATGTAGAAAGCGTGAAAAAAGATGCAGATACTATTTGTAATATCTTCTACATTAGGTTCATTTCTTCCTAAGAGTAGGTAACAAGGTTTCAATATCTTTACTTCGCTCTGCCTCAAGTGACTGTGGAAATTACTTTTGAATAACAATTTAAATATTTTGAAATTTAAAATTAAATTGTAAATAATCAAGCTGTAATTTGTTATCAATGTAGTGGCGAAGCTTCTCACGAATTTGGCATGACACTTAAATAGAAGGAATAAATATTTATACGGGGGTCAGTTCTTCCAGCGATGAACATTTTTGACACGGTTCTTTGGACGAGATTTCATTGCTACCTTGCGAGAGCACATCGTAAATGATACTACTGTGATATTTAAGCGAATCATCTGCATGTTTTGCCAGCTTTTTGGCGTGTTAAAGAAGCACTAGTGAAAACAAAATGTTGTGATAGTTCTGGCGGCGACACGTGCCGGCATTTGAGTATGGTCGTGGCGCCAATGGCACAGCCAATCACGAACTACAGAGCGGAGGGATACACTCAAAGTTTGTTTACATGCGGAGTGAAGTTACAGCGAACGGACCTTAGGACCTCCCGGGCAGGGGCCCTGCAGTGCCATCGGTTAATGCTTTGAGTCACCTCAGCAGGTTTCTTGATTGGAGGTATTCGGAACGCATTCAGAGTATTTCAAATATAAAAAGAAAACGCACAACAAGCGCGTTGAACACTAAGAAATGAACGCCATTTTCCTGAGAAATGCTCCGTTACTGCATCCTTTGGGATACATCG
Source organism: Acheta domesticus (assembly GCA_031308135.1). Classification (NCBI taxonomy): domain Eukaryota; kingdom Metazoa; phylum Arthropoda; class Insecta; order Orthoptera; family Gryllidae; genus Acheta; species Acheta domesticus. Next base: position 123,237,572 of record JAHLJT010000631.1, on the reverse strand, counting down.
ACTATTTCTGTTGTTCCATCACGGCTAGAAACTTATCGTGATGGTGAGCTAAGTATATTAGTGTTTAATAACGCTGATGAGAAAATGCACGAATTTCATACATCGTTGGGATACAAACGAAGAAAAACGCAAATTTGTCGATTGATGCAATTAATTGCAAATAAAGATAGCATCATTGCGTCAGCACGTGCAACCTCGTCGTCTATCCGCAAAGGGGAGACCAAAGAGTCTACGGCCCTGAAATTTTGTGACAACGGTGCGTCTTTTTACGTAATAAGACATTTCATGCCCGTAAATAAATTCAATCCTCATTTTCCCGCTTTTTAACCTAATAATTTGGAAATTACAGCACGGGGATAACGGTCTCCAAGCTGTGTGCCATCTCTACGATTGGATAAACATTAACATGTATTTATTAATTGCATCACTAAAGTTATAATTTCATTCTCCTTGTAGTGTATTTTATTTATTTCCTGGCAAAATGTCATATTCAAATAAAAAATAATTCAAATAAAAACGGGGCCCAGAATTCAATTTGATCCCCTCTTGATTTAGACTGAGCGCATCTATGGTCACAGGGTTTTTTCACGGCGGGATACCGAAGAAGTGAGGAAAGCGATACATTTCAAAGGGTACTCAAAATTCTTTCTAAGAATACGAACCCATCTTTTTATTATTTATTGGTCTTATTAATACAATCATATGGAGATTTTGAGTGATTATTACTTTTCAGCTCATGAGAAAGAAAGTCAAAAATGTAATTTTTGGACATCAGAAACAACAGAATGAATGCCATTATCTCTCTACTGAATTTCATTAATTAGCATTTACGAGTGGCCAAAACAAGAGAAACGCAGCAAATTACATTCGGTTTGTTCTGATGGTTATTTTCATGATTACTAAGTATTCATCTAACACAGAAATGGTATCGAAATTAAAGTGATCAAATTAATTTTAAAGGTGCAAAAACAATGCCCAATAAATATCACTATTTTCTCATACCTTTTGCTCTTTTATCGTTAAACTATTCTTCATTATAAAACATTATATTTTGCTTCAATACATCCCTAAATTATCTAAATTCAACTAAAAGAAGTTTCGCATGGCTCTGTCAAAGTTACGCTGCAGAAATGAAAGAAACCAGAAATAATATTTATAAATTGCAAATGTATTTAAAAAAATTAAATCACGAATATGGAACCATTGTACTGTAGAGAGAGTTTGAACATGGGTAGCTAATGGAATTTTGTGGTAGTAAAAGAGAAACGAATTTTGCGAGAGCGATGTGGTCGGCAACTCCCAACAAACGCAGTATTCAAAAACACTCGGAGGTTTTGTATCAATAAAACAATATTATTGGACTGGCACACTCATCACCACTGTTAAGATTACTCCGAAATCTCACTTATCCGTCCCCCCAAAACTAACACCTTCATCTGCCTTTTTATAATCAAAATAATCATTAGATCTCTACCTTTCCGCATCCTCGACTTCCTTAACTTTTTATCTATTTTAAGTAATGTATATGTGAAAAACTCATCAACACCTATTTCCCTTTAGTACATAGGATTTGACTTTCCATTGTGGGGGATCTCGATAGAGTGTTTCCAAGAGAGGGACATTAGAAGCTGTAACAACTCACTTGCTGAAAATCCATACCGAAAAACGAAATATAATACTGGATCATTGCATGAGTATATTGATCTATGCCCTAAACTAAAATCACCAGTTTGCCAGTTAGAAATCCTCAATCCTTTTAATTGAAATTTGTGTTCTTCGCTTCAGAGTACTATTCTTTCCTCCATTTCCATTCGTCGTATCCGTAGCATCCGTATCTGTGACATCTCAGCGGCATGACCGTTAGCTCTGCAGCAACGTTCATCGGCAAGATCTAAAGTTCAAGTCCTGACGGTAGCGAATTCCCTGCATTAGCTTCCTAACTGGGTAAATTCCAACCAGCGTCTGGAGAAAAATTCTAGCGGCCAGCTACTTTCATGAGTAGTATTCAGTTCTTTCTCCTATCAATATCAAGCGAATGCTAGAGCAGTACACTAGGAAACGGGCTAGAGATCGCGTGCGATCTATCCTTCCTCATCTTTGTTTCCTCCTCTCGCCTTACACATACACAGACACACAGACACACACACACACACACACTTACATGGATTTCATTATTAAACAAGACGGGAGCTTAGAGCTTATCCCGGCACAGGCGGTGCCCGCTGGTGAGATATCTTGAGAAGTAATGCTCCGCAAGCCGACTCGTGGGTCGGCGCCAGATTTCGCGTTCAACCGAGGGAGAAACTCCGCTACCTCCAGGAGATATGCACCACACATACGGGACTCACAACAGCAGTTGACGCGCTGAAATCAATAATCAGCCACCCCTCATATCCGTCTCTTTCCCCATTCTTCATTCATACTAACAATAATGAAATCTTTGTTTTCCAGAAGTCGTGCATCTTTCTCACTTTCCACATTTTGTAGCAAATACACACACACCTTACACACACACACATCGTCGTTTCTGACTCATAATAATTGTCACACACAATATTTCTTTCAAACAAACGGTGTGATCATTTACAATTTAATTAATGATAGATAAAATCTGCCTACGAAATTGACTCAGCACAAGAGATGATGAGTATCCTCTCTTTTAAATACCAAAGCCAACGGCGAAGCGATCATTTCAATCTTTACACGCAATAATTCGAAACATCTTGACGGTGGGCAACAGAATTCTAAAAACAACAACATAAAAATGCTAACAAGAGTTAAAAGTAGTTGGAGAAAGACGAAGTTAAACAAGACTTTGTCATTTTTTTGTAACATCAGAGTTAATATAAGCCAGTGGTTCGTTTCTTTCCTACTCCCTATCTAACTGGCGCTCGCTCTTTCCTTCTGTCTGCCTGTCTCTCTGTCTGCCTTTTTGTCTTTCTCTCTCTGTCCCTCTGTCTCCCTCTCTTTCATAAACATATTTTATTTCAGTATACATATTTTACTTGAACGTTGCGAGAACTACCACAAAAATCAATTACACTATCTTCTCAATGACGTGCAAATTCTATTAGTTACCTCTAACACACGAGTAGCGACGAAAGGTCAATGTATTATTACACGAAAGGACATATGAGCCATATTTCACTAAATCTATTTATACGTGCATCAGAACCTAATGGGCTTTTGCTTCATCTCAGACCTAAAGCGTATGTGCCACCCAGAAACTCAAGCATTCGAAGAATCTAGAGCCGTATAATTGGTGTTCCCGCTATTCTCAGCGTCCTGGGTCTGACCACACGCCTACGTTTCTGGGAAGCAGTTTCCAATCACGGCCATTGCAAGGCGAAATTCGAGTCTGACGAATTAGCTTGAAATAGGGTTTCGCATGACCCGCCTCTCTCCGATGTCATTCGTTCTTCTATCTCCTTCGAATCCACGTTCATCACTTCCCCATCTACTCTCTCCTACTTTCATGATCAACGTCAATTCCTTCTACGGAGTCACCTGTGGTAATAAATAGAGCTGAAAATACGTCCCGACATTCCACAATCACCACATCTTTTCTATCAATAAAATATTGAACATTCCATACTTGTGAGACCTTTATCCCCTCTGCGTCTTATCGTTCCCTCTGACCTGTCCTTCACCCGCTGCACTGATCTGCCTGCAAACACGCCTCCCGAACCCGCTGATGGCGCCCACCCCGCCCCTTCCGTAACTTTACCCGCCCCTGTCCTCGCCACCGTCGCCTCACGTGCGCCGATCCCGCTCCTGCCACCACCTCCAACCTGACCGCGGCTTCCCACCGCTTCTGCCAGTCCCGCGTCCTCCGCCCGCGCGCCCCGCGCCCCGCGCCCGCCCGCCAGGCGCCTTCGGCCGAGCGGAAAATTAACGCGTGCGTCGCCCTTGTAACGAGGCGCGCGCGGAGAGCAGTCACGGGGCGCGGGCGGGGGCGGGGCCGGGGAACGAGCGGGGACAGGGCAGTGAAGCGGGGTGGGGAGGGGCGGGGGCGCGGACTGTGGCGCGGACTGTGGCGCGGGCGGGGGCGCAGGCGGGGACGGACAGTGGCGCGGGCGGGGCGCGGGCAGGGGCGCGAGCGGGGGCGCAGGTGGAGGCGCGAGCGGGGGCGCAGGCGGAGGCGCGAACGGGGGCGCGGGCGGGGGCGGGGGCGGGCGGGGGCGCGGGCGGAGGCGCGGGCGGAGGCGCGGGCGGAGGCGCGGGCGGGAGCGCGGGCGGGAGCGCGGGCGGGAGCGCGGGCAGGAGCGCGGGCGGGAGCGCGGGCGGGGACGCGGCCGGCGGGCGGGCGGGGACGGGGGCGGGGTCGCGGACGCGCGCGGGGGCACAAGCAGAGGCGGGGCGCGGGCGGGGCGGGGCAGGACAGGGCCGGACGCTGCGGTGCTCCGCCGGTCGGCCAGCACGACGAACGAACGAGCGGCCAACACCGCCCGCCTGGTTACGGCTGTAATGACGACGCGGGTGACGTCGCCATGACGTAGTCATCGGCGCTCGTTACACGCGTTTTACGGCGGCGGTACGCTCGCGTCCGGGCAACATGGCACCTCGCGGAGCAGCGCCGCCCATTGCGCGGGCGGGGCACAGATCGTGCGGCCGTGAGATAAAACTGTCTCACCAAGTGGAGCACTTAGGTTTCAGGGATGAGTACAGGAAAAATAAGGAGAAATGAGAGTCAAATGCGAACAATGGCTTATGCTGTAGGTATATTCATCAGGTAAAATCGCGCTTACTTATGATACCTCGCTTTAATTTTCTTCACTTCGTTTTATTATTTGAAATTGTGTCCGAATGTGATTTTTATGTCATCAAATACATTATTCACTTCATAATTTATCGAGATACATTTCAGACCAAATATACCTCCACTACAATTTACTTCAAAAACAGTCAATTTACATTAGTATTAAACCAGGAAATGTAATTAAATTAAAAAATATTTAGAACACATTCTAATCTTAAGAACCCTTGGCAACACACCACCCAATTTAGTTTCAACTTTGCGATTAAAATGGCACACGTGTTATTATTTGTTATTTTTTAAAAGAAAATTCAACGAACTTTAATATTTTTATTTTAGTAGCGCAGTGACCATTTGTGGAAATTTCTTCATGTATTATAAAATAAATTTTACTTATTTTAAAATATATTCAGTGTGATTAAATAAAGACATTGTCTGGCACTTTTGGAACTAAACATTCATTTTCCCATTGTCAACAATTGCACAGAAAAGAGTTGAAATAACAAAATGAGGGGATTCATGTCCTAACAAGCAAGAAGTAATAGGAAGCTACGACGAACACGTCGCGAATACCGCAAATATTTTTGAAAGTTTCCAAAATCGCGGAACAAAGCTGCATAACGTGATGCGTTGTTCCCTTCTGCTTTCCTTCGCCCGTCTTTCTTCCGCGTTACTCTCACGCAGCTTGGTAACCCATTTTATGACTCTCTTCTGACCCATAAATTTTCCGCGCCAGCGCGAACAATACGAAAACTCACGAGTCAGCCGCGCAGGGCGGCGGGACATCGCCCTCCCGGCCGCTTCCACGTCGTGCATCATTGCCACCGCTCGCGGTGATCTATCGCAGCGGCAAATAAGAGGTGGCGTTTTGTGGCGAAACAACTGCAGGAAGGTATGATTATATGACTGAAGATTCCGTTAAAATTTAAATAATGTAAGATATTGCGTTGTTTCTACGTGAAGATACACAGTATTTTTCTTTCCTTGGAAATTCGTGAGACGGGAAAATGAATTGTCTGTTACAAAAGGAGGTACGTTTTTCCATTGCTTCTTGGAAAATTATTTCACTAGTGTAATAAATATGAGGCCTTGAGCCGCCCCGGTGGCCGAGGTCGCTAACGCACGAGTTGAGAACGGGCTCGGTTCGGCGGGTTGTAAGATTGTGTCATGCAGAGGCAAGGTTGTTTACCTGTGTGATTGTGGCATATAGGGCCATCTCACCCATCATGCATCATCCTTCTATTGCAATTCCTTCGTTTCGGGCCCGTTCGGGGGGCGTAGGACAGTGGTGTCAAGGTCTTCTACTGGTGGTAGTTTCACGCATCATGGCACCATAACATGCCACGAGCTCCTCTGCGCCACTAGTGTCGGGAAAGGAAACTAATAGTATCCCCACCGTTTTCCAATAGGGATGGCGTTGTCTGGTGGCAGGGTACTGAACTGCGTGGAGGGGCGATTTCGTCGTGTCAAGCGTGCCACGGACTCCCGCTCGTGGCATCGACCTTGACAACACTAGTGTAGGAGCATTCGTTAGAGCCATGAGCGCGTTACACCTGGACGACACCATTCCATTGAGCCTGCCTTCCCACAAGTAACTGTATAGCGCCCGGGGACACCAGGTGACGGCGGAGCGTTACCTAGGAGCGTCATGCTCATCCCACCTGTTGTGTTTGACTCATGGACTGCGCTACTGTGGGTTTAGTATATGAAAGTACACACAGAAAATACGTGTCCGCGAGCCACTTCGCTGCCAAAGAGCAGGAAAATAATTGTTCTAGTTGGTCGCACCTGATTATTAGCCAGTCTCAACCGTTGAGAGGAAGTGAATAAAACAACCTGAGCCCTGGTGCTTCGAAAAAGTCGAAATCATGAAAATGTACCTATACTTACTAAATATCAAAGCAAAATAGCTATCATTTGTTTTTCAACCAAATTTTGAATTTAATAACTACATCATTATTATTGCTGCTCTTGTCGACGCAGCGTCCAAGTTCACAAGTTAGAGACCCGTGTAAATTATAGGTCCATCCTCGATAGCACGGACTCAATATTCACGTGTTTCTGACGAAGCTCAGTCATTACAACCAGCTTTCAGGCTTCTATTGGTTTATTGAGCTCTCAGCGTGATTTGCATGATGAACTGCGTCTTTGCGTGCGTGCAGCAGGAGGACGAGTGGACGCAAGGCACAACACGAGCGGTCATCGGCGTGGGCACAGGAAGGCCAATGGCGCGTGGCTCCCGTGAGGAGATTGCAAACGGCCCCGAATTACCAATACTATATATTTCCGTAATTATGTTAAATCATTGATGAAACTGACTTATAGAACTTACAGATAAATTTTTAACTTTCAGTGAAGATAAATGCATGAGCACATTAGTCTAACAATATACTGTTACATAAGACTGTTACATATATTGTTGTGTCTGAATAAGTATTACTGCCTATGAGTATAAAATTTGAATTTCTGTATTTCTCTATTCTTCAATAATAACATTTTTATTTATAAATTTTTAATTTTTGCAAAAAGTAGCAAAAAAGAAGGAAAAAACTTAATAAACTTTCGAAACTACCCTGCCCCCCCCCCCGCGGTCGCGCACACATACACACGCACACGCGCACGAGCACACACACAGTCACATGGCGACACGCAGCGGCGGGTGGGTGATCCCTCTGGTCAAGCTTCCGCCGCTGCCGTAGCCTTCATAAACGGAAGCTTCCGGAGTTCGCACTTTCCATTGTCCCATTCAAATATAGTGACTCCCCAAGGTCTGGAGCTGGAAGGATAGGGGGAATGTCATCAAAGTTTCGGTACCAAACATTTAACTTGTTAATTAATTAATTAAGAGATAGATAGACAGACAGATAGATAGATAGATAGATAGATAGATAGATAGACAGAGAGAGAGAGAGAGAGAGAGAGAGAGAGAGAGAGAGAGAGAGAGAGAGAGAGAGAGAGAGACTAAGTACTGTCTAGAAAAAAATGCTCAAAGCAAACAAAACTACTTCGAAACACTTCGTTCAAGTCTGAGATGATTTCCTCTATTACTGCCTAAATACATTTTATTAAAAAAAACAGAAATAGATTAAAATTATTTTTTTATTGCTCATTTTAATTTAAAAATGTTCCGGAGGCTTCATGTAAAATACCCCCAAAATTAAAATATCGGTATCAAATTCAAGGGGTCGCGACATCAGCCAGAACGATTGGGGAATATCAGTTTTGGAGAAAATCGGCTGAACGGTTTAGCCGCTAGCGTTGTTCACAGGCGGACGGACAGACGGATGGGCGGACGGACGAACAGACGGACGGACAGAAGGACGTTTTGCCGTCATTCTATTTTTCGGTATCGATATCAACGACCCACAAAACATGGATTCTGACTGCACCACGTTAGAGGAGTTTTGTAGCAATTGAATTTATTCACTTTTCCGTTACCAGGGACCTGTAATAAAGAGTTTTTCTGCCGAAAATTCGCAGTTTTCACGCGCAGCATTATATAACTTACTCTCTACTCCGTAGCGATGAATTTAAAAAGTGGATGGATAAAGGGGCCCAGAAAAGTTGAGTTCACCTCGTATGTTAGGTTGCACACGATTATACGAGCGGTCTTCCTAGAAGCTTGAAGGGTTCCCCCTAGCCAGAAGTCTGCCGCAGCGAAAGGATGCGCCATAGGCCGAAATGGACGTTCAGAAGTGTATTTAAAGCACGTGCATGCGTTTCCTCCTTTCTGAGAGGCGTGAAGAATCGAAATATTAACCAGTGAAGAGTGGTCACAAGAGGTCAATTAAAACGGAATTTTAGGCGGTGGTTGGTTTTGGAAGTAATGTTCGTGAGAGGGAGACAATTTGAGGGAGAATAATTATTGAAGGATGGAAAACTGATTGAAAGAAATTTAACACATAAGGATTAACATTTAAGGATTTCAGATTTTATTCTGCTTGTGTTGTGTTTCACCATGTTTGAATATGGATCTATAAGAGATAGGGAGGGACGAGAAGAATTTACGATTCAAATGATTTGTGTATTCGTTTATGGATTTTATATGGAGTTCGTTTTGAATATGTTTATTGCTCATAAACCATGGCGCTTTCATATTTTTCTGGGAAATTTAATTCAGATGACTCGTATTTATTTAGTATGGTTCGTGCTGCTGTTTTCGAGATGGAGATTACTGATGGGCAGCCTGGTGGCTCAAAATCCATAACCGAAAAGACATGTCTAGAAAAACGATCAATACCATTTTCAAAATTAAAGAGTGAAATAATAACAGGGAAGGCGGCTAAGCTCCGTTCGCGGAAGGAGTCTCTTTCAATGTTCGTTTCCATAAGCATTTCAGAGCACATAAACGAAACATACTGTTTTCAGTCGTGCATTCAAACCTATTTATTTTTTTCTCGTAACATCCCATATATGACTACTTCTTTACGTGTTCAAATTAATTACCTTAATTATTAATAGTAAACCAATTTTTCGTACAAACGGAACTTCTTTGTGATCATTGCAGTCGTAGGACTACAGAGGTCGTAAATATCTCATCTTGGAAATAACATGCTGCAAGAAGAAGGAAATTGTAGAAGCGAGAAGACGTCTTTGATAAAAAAGGCCGCGCTAGGTTCCAAAGGGGAGAGTCACACCCTAGTAACCTTTCCGGTAGCGGTCGCAGGGAGCAACGACAAATGAAAGTAGAAATGAGAGTGTCTGGAGATGCTTTCTTGGCGGTGCATCGAGTTACTTATCCCTGACATATTTTTCTTTTCAGACTAGTGGTTCATCATCGTCTCCTGAGTAGATGAATAATTGCTACTGGTTTGCCTTCTGAGGCCTGAAGGAGACGGCGATTGATACTGCTATGCAAATATTTAATAAATTAAATGATTTATGATAGCAATTATTAATGATAGCAATTATTACTATAACACTAACCGTTTCAGTACTAATAATAATAGAAAAAGAAGAAGAAAAAAAGTGTATTAAGAAAGAGGATTGTCAAGACAACAATTCTGAAGAGTCTAGAAATTAAGGGATTTGTTACAAATCAGTTAAATAAGATAATTTATTATTATTATTATTATTATTAGTATTATTAGTTTATTTTATTTAAAGTCGCATCAACGACAAGGTTATTAGCAACTGCAAATATACATGTTATACTATAATTAATACACGATTGAATAACAGTGAAAATACAATTTAAACAAGAGTGAAACAATAATTTACAAATGACAGACTTATAAATCGTCATACACTTTTAATAATTTACATAATGTTAATATTTTTTTCTTGAAAGTCACGGCAGTATAAAATATTTTCAAGATTATCAGTCTGTAGGATTGATTGGCGTTCATTGATATATTTTGTACATGACTGAAGGATTCGGACAATTGATAGTTGTTCGTAGCATGATTCACATTTTAAGGGAGCTGTTGAATTTAACCGATGTGAGTGAGTTAGCTTGGTGTGTTCAGATCTGATTCGAGAAAGTGTCATTTGATCCTTGCGATTGAGGTTTGTTTTTTGTTGTTTTTTTGTTCTTAGTTTATGGAAATCATGAATCATTTTATGCATACTGCTTATTTTGCACTATTTCCAAGTCGTATTCCATTGCTTTTTTATTATCCTGATTATTTAACTCCAAGTATCCTTGATGAAGTGGACAATATTGTGGACATTTTTTCCTGACTTGAGATCCATAGGAAAAGTCGGGATTAGGCTTCCGTTCGTCATAATTGGATCAGCTTGCTGGGGAGGAGACCAGAAAATTAATAGCCTTTTTCTTTGTCTATTTAGAAGAAAGCACAGTTCCTGGATATTAATAACAATTTCAGATTGATTTTTGTCGCAGATTTGGTGAACAACAGCCGCAGATTTCGTGTGGATAACACTGTTTTCATATAAGGACTGATGAATTGTTTCTAAAGCAGACATGAGGGCGTACTTCTCGACTGTAATAGAGCTACAATATTTGTGTAGTTGGTATTTAACAAGCTTGTCAGGGGTTCGAACAATTGCTTCGGGTGACTGATAGTTTTTATCACAGCTTAGATAAAAGTGACTGTAATTTTGGTGGTCGTTATACATTTTTTCAATTCTTTCATCCCATTCATCGTTATTTAAGGGACTGTCGCATTGCTCGTAACATGAAGATTCTGGCGGGATACAAGGCAACGTCCAAGGTGTAATTCGATAGTAAGCCGTGTTTTTCAGCTCTGATATTTTTGATATTGATGTTGGTGAGAATTTCCTAAATTATTGTTATTGTTTCTTAGATACTATATTTAATTCTTCAATTAATACAATGTAAAACATTTTCAATATTAGAGTAGTCCGGGAAGAATAAGTCCTAAAAATAATAGACTGCCAAAAATGAATCACCCAAATTGGAGTTCTCGATTATGAAAAGTTTCTAGACACATGTACTCGAAGGGACGTATGAGATCAAATATCTTCTCTATATATATTACGCCAAGAAAATATGACTTTTTCTCCATTTATAAGAAACCATCGACATAAAAGCCAGTAAGTGAACTATAGCGGGGTAGGAAATCCTCTCAATCCTGCATTAAACAAATTTAACTCTCCGGCGGGCGCGTCACATCATTTCCCACCAGCAGGCACTTCGTACCGCATTCATCAACTTCGATTTTCGCGTCAATAGTTATTACTTTTGTTATTAAATGTGAAGGAAACATTCTTTGTTTATGTTTTTATACATTTTATTTCATAATAACTAACTAAATACCAAACGAAATAACAATATGAATCTGATCCATCACTCGCTCCCTCCGTGTCTTGGTACGTGTTACATGTCGGGGAATGAATACGGTGACAACGTGCCTTCTAACGTTTCTTCGAAAAAAAACGCATTTAAATTTGAATTAGTAGTTAGTCCTCCAAAATCTGTGTCACAAAGCTTAATAACAAAACAGCAGTAAGAATTCGAATGGATAAAATACGCAAATATTACAATTTCATTGACAAAGCGTGTGCGGTACGGAGTGCCGCAACCGTTGCAGAGTTCGAATTACTAATGAAAAACGGTCGATTGGCAGCGTCTAAAATCGGGATTTGAGTGTCATGAGGTTTAAAATATAATGAATGAAGAATAACTACGATCTCAATAGTGCGAGACCAATTATTCACATGAAAGTAACAAAAATGTAATAATGCGGCACTGTGTGCCGCTACGCACCCGCCGGAGGGTTAAGACGGAAAAATAGAAGTTGGGAGTTTATGAAATAGTAGGAAAAGTAGGCGCACATCAATCCGTAATACATCTTATGCTGCAATACTATTTATCATCGTGCACGTGTTTAGGCCCATAAAACCGGGATTTCGTGTTCCCGAAGAGCCAAGAGTTAAGTTCCTTATTTTGTAATCCACACAGTCAGAATCTTTTTAGACGTTCTCTTACATTTGGAGAGGGTACCCACACTTCGCAGCACGGGTTGTTAGAAACGTTGGAAGTTGGCTATTTTCTTTGGAAAAAGTGATTTAAATTAAGTAATGTTCTTGCGGATTCATGTATTAAATCATGATTTGTTTAAATTTCTTTTCAGCTCGAAATGAGCCTTTTAGGAATAAACGTATTAAAATTGTAACCGTTGCTAATATAATCGACGTATATTTTTGGCGACAGTTTACGACTTCTTGACAACTGTCTCGACCAATGAAAAACTTGTTCCATTTGAACTGGCATAATCCAGTTTCCAACTACAGCAAAAACCTAGTTTTTCCAACTGCCAGGTAAAATTTCTTGGTATTTCGTGGAGAGACGACAATTAATAAATACAAACCTGTATAGCGCATGACGCTGGTATAAATAAACAAAAATAATAAGGTATTTCGGTTAATTTTGTTACTTTCATTTAAATAGTTCATGAATAAAAGAATGCACCGCACCCCCCAGTAAAATACAAATTAATCCTAGAGAGGAGAATATCTCACAAGTAAATACTATTACTGCAGTGAGATTTTTTTAAACACAATTCAACAATAATCTTGTTCCCTTTTTTATATTCCTCTGGTAGATGTTGCATTTTTAAACACAATTATGAGTTGGGAAGCTTTCAGCGAAATTCCTACCTTACGCTTACAAAAGGGCCATTTGGATGGCCGATTGATTGTCAGTGATTCCTGGCGAGTCAACGGCTAAGGTCATTAGTCCCGTAAGTGTAGTACTTTTTTTCCTCGGGAGGTGGCGGTGATCTTCCCTCGCTGAATGGCGAGATCCGGCGCCGACCTACCATCAGTTTTTCCCCCACCAGGTAAGTCCCACCAAAGGGGAACTACCGCAGCCAGGACAAGCTCTAAGCTTCCGACTGGTCTCCCGGCGTGTACGGTAGTGTAGTGCATGTTAGTGTGTATGTGTATGTAAGGGGGGATAGGACAAGGAAGAGGAAGGAAAGATCGCATGCGGTTCACGGCCCGTTTGTTAGGGTACTGCTCCGGCATTCGCCTGGTGTTGATCACAGAAACAATGGAGAGATGCCGATCAGAGCAGGCATCTGCTATAATTCTCCTCCAGTCTGAATTCAGCCGAGCTGATACGCTAGGGTCGAAAATTCTGCCACCGTCGAGACTCGAATCTAGAACGTCCCGATCAGAGGCACTGCAGTGACATCAGTTGATGCCCTGAGCCGCCCCTCGCGGTTGACATTTGGCGCCCTGCACAGCGGCGGAGGTCCTCTGCGCATGCGCTGCAGGCAAACGGGAGCGCGCGTGGGCTTCGCTGTAATCCCAGCGATATGAAGGCGCGAGCCAACGCCTGCTCCGTCGCAGAGACGGTGCATCCATCCTGCGCGAGCGGATGGACAGCTTCTTCCCACACTGCGGTGCAACAACAGCTCATGCCGTCGGCCACGTTGCCGAGATCGCTAAAGCAGTAGTGTCGTGGTGTTCTCGGACAGAGGGGTCGCGGGTTCGAGTCCCGCCTAGGGCATGGTTGTTTGTGTTCGTCCTTTTTTTCCCCTATAATCACCATATCGTTTCATCCTCATACCATAACGTTACATCCAATAATGGACGCTAATGACCTAGTAGTTGATGCGACCTTAAATAACAAACAAAAAAACAGCTCGGCCTTTTGTCAGTTTTGGGGAGGCATCTTTGCCGAATGACTTTCAATAGGTATTCAGTCTCCGAAGGCTATGTCTGAGATCCGATACTCGCGGAAAAGCATTGCCATTTATTAAATTTCATACAAAACAACCTGTTGAGGTTTAAATTGTTCAACAATTGAAGAGGTCACCAGCAAAAGGTGCTAACGGACAAAAAACCTAATTTTTGCAGGAACCACAAAGAAGTTTAATTATCAAAATATTGATATTTCTACACAGAAATGTAACTTTGGGCGAAAATGTCAGTTAGCACCTTTTGCTGGTGATTGATTTAGTATATGAAAAAGTATTTTACACAAAGATCAAGCACTAAAACAATTACAACGAACAACAGCCTTTGAAATAAGATTTTTTTAAATGTAGGCCTTTGTTTCTTAGACTTGCCAAATTCACAAAAAGTGTGGGAGTTATATTGCAAAGAAACTGCGAAACAACTGAAAAACACAACTATAATGAGAATTACACTTACTCCAAATTCCGCTTCTAGTTCCAAATCAACCGGTGGAGATTTTTGACAGCAAATTGTTTCTGAAAAGGAAGGCACAGGATGAAAGTTTGCTTCTGTGTTTCAGATGTAGACTGTCGTTTCAATAACCTTCTGCAGGCGGAGATCCCAGAAACATAAGAACGCGCAAGGACTGTGAGCGGTTTTGCTTTCTTTACCCTTTTCCCAATGCCAAACTTCTACTCAGGTGTTTCATGATCACTTATCACATTCCTCTGCTGACCACGGCACGGTGCAGATCGCGCTCCGCTCAGTAGTCTTGGTTCAGTTACAACTGCGGTGACCGAGGTGACTGTGCGATGTGATTCAACAGTGTTTCTCAGCAGTGATATTGAGTGATATTCTGTATTGTTCTATAAGTAAAGCAACAACCAACAAATAGTGCAACGATTCATCCGTTAAAATGAGTGTGAAAGTGCCCCCACTGGGGGCTACTTGAAACCTCAGGGTTAATTGTGCAGTCAATGGAAGTGATCAATGAAAATCCAAACGGCGGTGAATTCTACGGACAGGCGTTCCCATCGCCATCAGTGGGCGTCTTTTCACCACCACCGCCAACACCACCGCCACCACCATCACCACCTCCACAAACAGTGGGTGAACATCAGGAAAACGCATCACAGAACGTGAGTTCAAACGGAAATGCGTGCTCCGACTCAAACAAGAGAAAAAGGTTTGGCATTGACCATGGTTCAGATGAGAATATTAGATACAACGTACCAGTAAGTTCACGCTATGATTTGCTTCGAAATTTAGACAATAGTGATAATTTTGTAAGTGATAAAACTGTAAAAAATTCCACCATATTCATTCATAATGTTAACAACTATGGATATCTACTTCTAGTTAATGACCTTAAAAAAGTAGCCAAAAACGAGTTTACTATTAAACACCAAAAAGATTTTTACCAAGTGAACTTTGTAACAATTGAAGACTACAGAGGTTATAGAAAATTTTGTGATGGAAATAATATACAATATCATTCCTTCAGAGACCCCTATCATTCTAAGCTCTCAGTTATAATTCATGGTATACCTGTAGCCTACTCTCAGAAAGAAATATTTGACGAATTAGCAAGGCTTACGTATCCAGTAACTGGCGTAACAAGGCTATATAGTAAAAATAGAGAACCTCTATGGTCCTGTGCAGTAGATTTAATGAATACTGAACATGCTAAATCAATATTTAATGAAACTAAACTATTCCATTCTGTAATTAAAGTACGGATGCGAAGCGCTCCAAACAAGGTAATACAGTGTAAGCGTTGCCAGAGATTCAACACACCCAAGCTAACTGTAAACTAAATCCAAGATGTGTTCGTTGTGATGGATCACATCATTATTCGCAATGTAATAGATCAAAACGAGAACAACCTATTTGTTGTAACTGTGGTGAAAACCACACAGCGAATTATCGTGGCTGCAAAAAATTCAAAGAGGCAGAAAGAGGACGAAAGCAGTGGCAAGACCATTACAACACTCAAACTTCTGATAAAACCACTGGGAGTAGGCAACCTTCAGTGAGGCCGCCACCAGTTGATAACATTCAAACCTTCCCCCCGCTGAGTAATGTAAATATGCCTTTGCCTTCTCAAAGTTACGTAAATCCAAATTCAAATTGGAGAAACCAAAGCCCAATAATGCTAATAATTGCAATTTAATTAGCACAATAGTAAATCAAATATTAGCAATAATTGTTCCTCAGTTACAAACAATGATTCAATCGTTAGTTCCTGCTCTTATTAATGGCATTAAATAATAATAATGATGATGTGAGGTTATTAAACTGGAATGCCAATGGCATAAAACGCCAAACAAACTCATTCATTCACTTCTTAAATGAAAATAAAATAAAAATTGCCTGCATAACCGAAACCCATTTATTGCCTGGGGAAAAATTTAAAGTTAATGGATATGCAATATACAGAAACGATAGATTAACGCACTGTGCTTCGGGAGGAGTGGCAATCTTAATTCACAAAAGTACGAAACATTTTCAAATAGACATTCCATCTGACAAAATGCTAGAGACCGTAGCAATTGTAACTTACGTAAATAATGAGGAAACAGTGATTGTGTGTGCATATAAACCACCTAACTACCCATTCCCTCAAGACATCTATAAAAATATTTTCCAGAAGCATTCGAAAGTTCTTATAATAGGGGACTTAAATAGTAAAAATATAGCTTGGAAATGCAATTCTACCTCCTCACATGGTAGAAAGCTGTTACAACTAATAACTAATAACAATCTAGATATACACGCACCCATTGAACCAACTCACTACCCTTACAACAATAGAATCACCCCAGATATCTTAGATATAATAATCTCTCAAGGAATAAACTTCCCAATCTACCAAACAGTTGTCCCGGATCTAGATTCGGACCATAATCCAGTGATTTGCTCCTTTCAAGGGAAAATTTCAATACAAGACAACGTAAATAAAACAATAAACAAAAACATCAACTGGAGTAAATTCCGTGATCTAATATCTCAAAACCTAGAATTTCCAAATTCAATTAAAAATGATAATCAACTTGAATTAGAGATAACCAGACTAAATAATGCAATTCAAACAAGTTTAGATGAAAGCATTATTCCATCCCCTTCAGCACGAAGACCTTGTAGTAAATTGCCAAACCAACTACTGAATCTCATTCATGAAAAACGAAAACTAAGAAGGGAATGGCAAATAAATAGAAACGCAAATTCCAAAAGAAAAATAAACAAATTAGCGAGGATAATTAAATCGAATTAGACAACTTAAGATATTCTAACTTCCAAACTCATTTATCCCAAATACATCCTAATTCAAAACGACTGTGGACAACAATAAAAAGTATATCAGGGGAAAAAACAAATATCCCCCCTCTGAACTCTCAAACAGGAAATAATATACACACAGACCAAGAAAAGGCTGATTACATCGCCGAAACTTTTGAAAATACTTTTACACCTAACCCCATGATTGATGTTAAACATAATAAAGAAATTGAGGAGTGTATGACAGACATAAATTACAGAGTCCCCACGCAAAATTAAATTTATTAGCCCCCACGAAATAGCTTTAATTATAAATAAGCTCAAATTAGAAAGGCTCCTGGCCATGACCGTATAACAAACAGAGTCTTGAAAGAATTACCAAGAAGTTCGATTGCAACCCTGGCAGCAATATATAACTCTGCACTTAGAATTGGGTATTATCCAAAATCATGGAAACAGGCCATTGTCCTTCCAATCAGTAAACCAGGCAAAAATCCGAAAGAAGTAACGAGCTATAGACCAATTAGCTTATTATCGTCTTTGTCCAAAGTATTTGAGAAACTGATACAAAAAAGACTTACCAAATACCTCTTAGAAATAAGGGCATTACCAGACGAGCAGTTCGGGTTCAGGCAAAATTACTGTACAACTCATCAGCTCATCCGCCTAGTAGAACAAATTGCAAATGGTTTCCATAACAAACAGCATACAATTGGACTGTTCTTAGACGTAGAGAAAGCCTTTGATAAAGTCTGGCATACTGGTTTACTGTTCAAACTGAAACATCTGGGAGTACCTTTCTACTTACAGGACATTATAAATAGTTTTATTTCAGACAGAACGTACAGAGTTAAAGTAAACAGCGCACTCTCACAAACTAGAACAATAAGAGCAGGGGTACCGCAAGGTTCCGCGCTATCGCGCTCCTCTTCAATGTTTATTTTCAGACATTCCCAAATTAGGTGACTCAAATCTTGCATTATTCGCAGACGATACTGCAATATACACAACGCATGCAGATATAAATGTAGCGAAGGATAACATAGAAGCAGATGTCTCATGCTTTCTAAAGTGGGCTCATCAGTGGAGAATAAAAATAAACCCAACTAAAACACAGGCCAAAATCTTTACTCTCTGTAAACCAAAGTTTCCGCGCCCACTAGTAGTAAATAATACTATCATCCCATGGCTAGCATCTGATACACCAGTAAAATATCTTGGGGTTAACATTGACAGCAGGTTAACTTGGAAAAAGCACATTGAAGTAATAACCAGTGCAACATATGCCAAAATATCGAAACTGTATCCGTTAATTAACTTTCGCTCAGCCTTAAATTTGGAATGTGCTATGTTAATATTTAAATCGATTATTAGGCCATCGCTCACATATGCCTGTCCAGTCTGGAATAACACAGCAAATAGCAACATTGAAAAACTGCAGAAAATACAGAATAAATTTTTAAGAAAATGTGCAAAGGCTCCTTGGTTCATCTCAAATTCACAAATTCAAAGAGAACTTCAAATTGAGCCCCTAATCGACCATATAAGAAAGAACTGTGATAAATTTTTTACACTTCTTCCGTCCTCTCCTTGCTGTACAAAATTTACAATGGGAAAAAACATTGAATAATCACAAGAGAATACGTTCAAGATACCCGAAGGACATGTATAAACCCCCATGAGAAAAAATAAGTATCCTCAATAATTTTGTATGTTTAAAAATAAATTTTCTCTTCAATGTTTATAGAAATATCTAGATTTAAGAATGTTTAATGATAAAAATTGAGTATTGTATGTAAATTGATTACATGTGATAGAAATATAATCATGAAAACTTGTAAAATAGCTAGTAGTAAAATACAATAATAAGAGGTTGTTTGCCCAAAATGTTATGTAAGTAATGTTATGTAAAAATTTAAAACCCCTGAAAGGCAAAACTGCCGAACAGGAAGAAAATAAATTAAAAAAAAAAAAAAAAAAAATCACTTATCACAATATTCTTCCCCCTCTTCATCCAAACTAATGTTTCGGGCTTTCGTACTTTTAAGATATTATCCCTATCACTCTCGCAATAGCTTAGAGCAGGGCTGTCCAACTGGCGCATGCGGGCCGCGGTGCCATTTGTTGTGGCCCGCGGAAGGATATTAGTCAAAAGTGAAAGTCCCTTGCATCGAAGTCGGACGAAATTGTACACCTAACTCACGCGCCCTGCCGGAATCAACATCTCTTTTAATGTAAAATTTAATGTAAGATGGGTTAAGTTTAGATTTAAAGATTTTTTGTAGTAAATTCAGAAATTCAAAATCATCCAATGTGTTTCACTGCGATATCCGTGGTACGGCCTGATATCACGCATGGTTTCATTGCGTCCCCCCCCACCACGTTTCAGAGCAGCCGGGCAAAGTGCCGACACCAAAAATACAGGGAAGTCAGGTGTTGATCGCCCGAGTAATGAAAATATGGCCCCGCTACTGTAAGTGCTTTAGACCCTTGAAGCCTTGCAATTTGGGCACCCCTGGCCTAGAAGATGTCACGAAACACGAGAAAGTACCTAGGGCTCATCCATAAATTACGTAAGGCTAAAGGGGGAGGGAAGGGGTCTGGGGCAGCGTAGCTAACGCTGCATTACATAGAGATAGGGAAGAGCGTTACAAGGAGGAGAGGGGTATTGAAAATACTTGAAATTGGCCTTACGTAATTTATGGACGGACCCCTAGAAGAGCTTAATAAGCTCTGTCGTATGTAACTGAATCTGACTATGACGCGATGTTCGTAATCTAAAAGGCACAAAAGCTTAAAAGGTCCGCTGTATTGCATGATATTTTTACTTTCTCGCTACCATTACGCACTAGACAGAAAGATATATTCTACTGCACGAAAAAATGGCGAATTTTCGGCTGATAAACTCTTAATAACGGGCCTTGATAACGAAAAATCCAGTTGCTAAATTTAGGGAAAAAATCCTCTTACGCGTGGTGTAGCCAGAGTCCATATTTGAGGTTGATCTCTCACTTGAGAGTGCTGAGACCAAATAGATACAAATTATCATATTTCACAAGTGCAATGCACATGATTGTTCTAAGATTTTTTATTCTAGAAATCTCTTGGTACCTTTCATTACCAAAATAAATATGGGCGCTTACTGAACTGATGTTGATCAGGCGCACAATCATACGTTATTGACTATCAATGTGTGCATTCAGAAATATATATAATTTACTACCAATTTGCGTTCACTATTATTGGAATTCGGCGTTTCATGGATCTGTAATGTTGCACTTCCTAACCTTACTCTCGTTACTTTCATTCATCTCTTTTGAAAAGCTCTTTTCCATTCTATAATGGTGATTTTTCTGAATGTACGAGTATTTCGTTAAGTAACCCGCTCAGAATTATTGTGGCTGCGAAATATTCACATCCAAATGATTCAACGAATGAATTCAAAAACATTCGCGGAAAAGTGAGGATCTGAAAGGAAGCAATTTATTGATATAGCATGTGCTTTTACTCTTTGATACAAGTGATCTTAATTAGTAAAATATTTTATATCTTCAGCGAATCAAAAATAATGATTCTGTGTGTAACTGGCGGTGTTAAAACAGCACGTTCTTTCTCGCACGTACTTCACGCAAAATTAGGCTAAAAGTACTCAAATTTTCGCAAAATTGTACTTGACCTTATTTCAAAATACATCTTTAAGCAACATATTTAATTAGAAGAAAGAATTTATGTCTTGAATATTATAGTTGGAAGATGATTCCGAAAAAGTTTGAAAGTTTGCAATTTTCGAAAAATCGGGGTTTTCAACGAACATGAGACCTGCGCCATTCTCTTAAACGTTTATTCGCACGATATGATTTATTTAAAAAAGTTTAAATTTATTTATTTAAAAAAGTTTATTCGCACGATATGATTCCTTAATGCAACGCGTGTGTTAAAGAAAAATATTAAAACAGTAACATTGGCACTCTTCCCTTGATGGATGGGCTCTAGTACAACAGCCTTGGGAATGAAATAAATTCAACGTGATGCCATTAGGGGCCTATCCGATAAACAGTTGACGTTGCATCCGACAGTGTCCGTTGAACGTTATGTATCCGGAGGGGCAAGAATAACAAACCGCTTTCCTCCCATGCAAACACTGGGCATAAGCGGAAATAATCCTTTGGGCGTTTCCGACCATAACTGAACATGCACCTTTCCGTGATGAATAGTGACTACATGTGCACGGAATTCAATTGTCTTCCCAGAACTCGATCAGGTAGGCAGAATCATTCACAAAAGCGTTCCTGAAGGTAAGGTATACGGTATCATTAGTAATATTGGTTTATTCATTTACACTTCCTACACTTTAAGACTTCAAACTTTTTCAATCACCGTGATACCGTGACAACACATTTCTAAGTAAGTAAGAATAAACATTCTTAGTGTAAGTTTTAGTTTGATCCCATCTTATTTTATAAATTTACTTAATTTGTGTCTTTTTCGTTTTCTTTTACAGGAGCGTTCGTAACAAAAGCAAATATGTATCAGTCCATGTTTAATACGTTCGTTTTCTAATTTAAGCTACGTGAAGACAAATTATTGTCTTCGTGTAATATAGGAGATTGAAACCTCTGTTGTGGTCTTCCAGTGTTTCATTCTTTCTCAAATAAAAAGTTAAAGAACTGTCTAAAATAAAAATGAACAAATTATACCTTACTCTTAGAATAATATCCAAGGTGTATAACTTAAAATTGATAAGATTAAAATAAACATTTTCGAACAAGAACATATTTCATTAAAGAAACAAAATTCTCTCTCTCCAATATTGTAATTATACAGGAAGAAAAAAAGCTGAGCTTTTGTAATTTCTGGAAATTCAGAGTTAAACGAAAATTGGATCTGCACTTTTATAAGTGTAAGTTTTATAAGTGTCTCTATGTGAAAGAGAAATATAATCCGAAAATTTGGATTCATTTTGAGTTAATATAAAAAATGCTGTTGAGGCCTCATTACAAATACCAAAAAAATTAAAATCAATGAAAATATCCGTTTCAAATCAGCAGAGCTTCGAGTTCGGCCTTATCAGTCAGGGAAGTTTTGGAGAAAATCGTGGGAATGGTTAAAGCGTTAGTGTTTTCCACTGACAATCAGACACTTTGCCGTAAACGAATTTTTCGGTTTCGGGGACCCGCAAAACGTGGACACAATTTTCTATATGCTACATTAAATAGCATACACTTCCCACTTAAAGTCGTGGTAACTAAGTAATTCCTAGGCATTTTAGGATCCCCTGGGTTCCCTATACTTCCCCACGGGACCAAGAAGTTCCTTTTCTGCACTTTACTACCAGCAATGGTAAATTGCTCCATAGCAATTTTCGTCGGGAGGCCCGGGTTCGATCGCCGGGCCGGCCATCCTGACCGAGGTTTTCGTGGTTTCCCTCTGTCATACATGCGAATGCTCGGAAGGTTCAAAAAGGCCACTATCACCTCTCATCTAATCCTATCACCTCATAATACATAATTTAAGGATTAAAACCCTTGTCTTAAGGGATATAGTCGAATGTGATCCCCATAATGACAGACATTAATCTCTCCGAGATAAATATGACTCGGTCTCGGAAGATAACATGTAGCGTGGTCAGAAATGACCTATACGCAAATAATAATAATAATAATAATAATAATAATAATAATAATAATAATGTTTTGCAATTGTTATTTCGTTACTACAATATCGAAAGAAGATACTCACGTGCACTTTTATCATACACAAGCATTACAGCGTACGTTGGATTCCAATGATTTGTGAGCTACCTCAGGTAGGAAACCTCAATAAACTTTATAAAACAATAATTAATACGACCGTGTAATAATAATAATAATAATAATAATAATAATAATAATAATAATAATAATAATAATTAAATGGAAATCAATTAAAGTAATTTTTACACACAATGTAGCGATATTTTTCACGCACCAGGAGGACATTATCCAACCATATTTTGTATCCACCCGCTACATTCAGGTGACAACATAACCCTTGACTCTCTCTTCTCGGCACTGTGGACAAAACACATGGTGAGTCAGTATGTGCGTATAATGCGTCAGGCCGCGCACACAACAACGCACGTGGCCCCGAACATGACATTCGTGTTCCGGATCGCTTCCGCTCTTTGGGTTATTACGCCCCGGTCCAACGACAGGGCGGCGCTGCAATGAACATCAATCACCTCAAGTAGGCTCCCAACGCAAATTTACGACAGCCCCCTGGAAGAGATATGGCGGGGACTAGTAACTATTTATCACAATGATTGGACTTGCACCGACGTCTCACTAGCCACCGCTAAAGTATTTCTGGTCCCCTTCATTATTGTTGTGAATGGGCTATAACGAGGACGCTTTTGAGTATATGTGCTACCGACCAACCAAACGGGTTTGCCCACATTGTAATTTTATGTGCAATTTGGCTGTAACCGTAGTAATGTTAGAAACGAGTTTGAGAGCCAAGGAATATTTCACATTGAAAACAATGGCAAGTCTAATGAAAATGTAATAAACGTTTTCAGAGGAGTTTCCGTTCTTGAAATCGCGACTCCTGTATTTTAGATGGAAGTTCACAGCAATTTTTTTGCGACAAAGACATTTGGAAAAAGTTAAGGATGTTACAAAATGGCATAGACTTTGCTTCAGACAAAGAAAATGAGGTCAAAATTGCATATTGCATATTGCTTTTTATTTTCACAAAAATAAGTTTTTTGCATTCACAAGCAATATAAGGGTTTAATAGATAATATATGTATTAAGACAGCTTGGGAAACCAATTAAAACTATTTTGAAGACAATGCGTTATTCATAACCTCAAAACTAAGCTAACGCCCTTCATAGCCGCTTAAAAACTCTTTCATAGACTTAAGCAGAAAAAGCAACAGCATAGCGTTAAACGAAATATCTTTTCTTACTTACAAAACTAATATTCCAGAGGTATTTTCCTCAAATCGCGGTCCTAATTCACGTTCATTACAAGCGGGGAATAATCCAATGAATGGAGGAATCCACACGTGGAGCAGGGCGCTGGTGGTGGGCGCAAACAGTGATTAGGAAACGCTTCATAAATAGCCTGGGAGCAGAGGTGGCGCGGCGGGCTCATCGGGTGGCGAGGCACGTACCAGCGAGCCCCACCTGCGGGCGCGGCGCGGAACGGCGCGGCGCGGCCTCCGCCCGGCCCGGCCCGACCCCAGCGGCGCCCTGCCGCCGCCACGCCTCTTCGACAAACACTCGCAAGCGCCCGCCTCCACGCCTCCTGCCGCCCTCCGCCCTCTGCACCGGGAGAGGTGGCTCAGGGCATCAACTGACGTCACTACAGTACCTCTGACAGGGAGGTTCTTGGGTTCGAGTGCCGACAATAGTAGGATTTTCGATATTAATACATTGCTAGGTCGAATTCAGCCGCTGACTGGAGGAGAATTCTAGCGGCCGGCTGTTCTGACCGGTAGTTTTCTCCGATCAATACCAGACAAATGCCGGAGCAGTACCCTAACAAACGGGCCACGGACCACACGCTATATTTCCTTCCTCTTCCTTGTGATATCCTCACCCCTTACACACACACTTACATGCACTACACGACCACACATGACGGGAGACCGGTCGGGAGCTTAGAGCTTGTCGCGGCTGGGGCGGTGCCCCGCTGGTGGGAGATACCTGTTTGGGGAAAATCCCGCTAGCCGACCCCAATTGTCGGCACCGGATCTCACCATCCAGCGAGGGAATCACAGTCACCCGAGAAAAAAACACGCACTACACTTACGGGACTAATGACCTTAGCTGTAGACGCACCCGGAATCACTAGAAATCAATCTATCTCAGTCTCCCTCTAAACACTGTGCCCGCCGTCCAACAACTTCTGCGACCACCGTCCACCATCCACAGCAAGTGGACGCTTCCACGCCTCCTGTCACCCTCTGGAGCGGAGGGTACACTGATGACGAAGGAAAGATAGTACATGACACGTGCATCGTTTATTAATGTACTGTTCCGGTATTCATCTGATATTGTTCAGAGAAACCACGGAAAATACTGATCAGTGTCACCAACCGCTAGAATACCCCTCCACATTTTGTTGAATTCGACTCGCTATGGGGTAATCTACCGTCATCAGGATTCGAACCCTAGGACCTTCCGGTCAACGACGCTGCAGAGGTTCACTTTGCGGGTTTTAATTTCACACAATGTGTATTTATCAATATTCATCTCGTATTTCGATTATTCAATTTAAATGCACAGATGTAAAAATATCACCTCTAAGCATCTCGCATTGATCTTCCACGTGAGAGAACCCACGCGAACCAATTTCTTCAAGGAATATTCCTACGCTTCGAATACCCGCTGACATTTTACGAAATCTAGCCTGAGCCTGTCCGGCACATTTTAATTTTTAAGAACAGGCATCTTTGTTAGTGGACTGCTATCTTTGTTAGAAATAGATATCCGTATCTATGGTAAAATTAAAAGTCGCGTCACTTCGAACAGAAGCTCAGAGTTACTATGACCTTTCACTGCCTAGTTCAGCCTGCCCAAAATTTCATTCAATGTAAGTGTATAATAAAAAATAGTAAAAATAGCAAATGGAACATTATGAATTTAATTTAAACGTAAATGGTGGTACCGAATTGGTCATTAATTACAAGCATTTAATTTGACTTTTCTTGATTCAAACATTTTTGGGTCGGGGGGAAAAATTCTCTAAATGTATTTCTATCCTTTGTCTATTTTATTACAAAATATATGACAATATTACAGATAAAATCATTATAGATAAATCGTCTAGTTATAATCTTTATAGAAAATCCCAAAAGTCAGGAGGTCTCATAATAAACCCGCAAAGTTCCGCAACGCACTCGGTATTTAGTATGAGCCATTTGACTAGTGAACTTCAGTGAGTAATTAAAAAGCTTACTTCATATAGGAATTTTTAATATGAATACTAATTTTATCGTTTCGTACATTGGCCAATATCAGTACGCTGAGTTCGCTCGATGCGCACTGATTCAAAACAATTTGATGCAGTTCAAAATTCAAGTGCACACGAAGTCGGAAAAACGAAAACGAAAACCTAACAACGATAATACAACGACATTAATTATTAATCTCGAACGGTTTACACGACAGGAACACTACAAATCTACTTGTTGATACTTCACGTTCAGTTAAAAACAACAGTCCAACAAATGCTGGAAAACTCTACTCCATAGTTCCAATTGAATTAGAGAATGAAACACGGCCGCCCGGGTTGAGCACAAATTGTTAATTTTAAAAACGTAATATCTAAATAAGTGAATAACATATACAAAGAAATTAAAATACGTTACAGATAGCCGCAGCTAGTCAACTGAGCCATCACAATCGTTACCGTTCTTCACTGCCACCATGTCCGCTGCCGTCCGTATCTTCCAGGTGGTCTGGGCTAGTAACACTGTATGGCAAGATGGGAGTCACTTTATTCGTATACCAAAGAAACAATTCACGTCTGCAGACGGACTTCTTATGTCGCACTACCAATTCCACAGTCAAGTTTGCACACCTAAGACAATATTGAACATGTGTAACTGATGCTCATGTAATTAAAAGAATCGAAATATTTCCTATTCTAGGAATGAGATATTTTTGTTCCTAGAATACGATTAAATCACTTCGGTGAATTCCAGAGGCGATGTATTAATTTCCCTGAGTAACACTGATGCCACGATAACAGAATCCCCGAGGCGTCAGAGGGGCAGTCGCTGCCCGCCGCACCACGCCGCGGCGTCTTTCTCGGAAAATCTGCCACAGCCACCAACGCGAAATTCGGTCGCTCTCACTTTCGATCCATTGTGATACAAATATGCATCACTACCGGCGATACATCATCAATCGGCAGAATTACGTAGCAACATGATTGTCAACAAGAAAAGGAACCCAAAACAACTTTTATTGTTGTTATTTTTGCGTGTAAATCGAATACAACGGCCATAGATGTTGTTGCGCTCAGAATCACTAAACACAAAATTAGTCACAAACTAAGAAATGTCTGGGATTCCATAAAATATGCTTACCTCCGGCTTATAAAGAGTAAAACTTTGAGTGTTATCAATATGTTGCCCTCTCAAACAACTTCTGAGTGGAAGGAAAATATGTGGTGAAATTATATTCAAAACGTTGCAAGCAGGCACACGAGTGGAAAAAAATAATAAAAAAGATCTCTATGAAAAATTTAGGTAACGTTTTTGATTCCCTAAAATCGTTTACTTTAATAATAAAATTAATTAGGAAAATCAATGTGACAGTAAGAAAAAATGTAGGGATGATTTTTATGTAAAAATAAATCTACTCCGAAGTAATGTTCAAATTACAAAGAGTATGATAAACAAAAATAGTAATCCAAGAGCTTCACATTCACAATCACAAACAAGTTTAGAATTACGATGATCACTAACACGAACTTCGTATTGCATTTTATCGCAGAGAACAGCGAGCACTGTGTCTCAGGGAATGACTTTGATATGAAATAAATTGTTCTCTCAGTTACTGAGCAAAGTACAATGTGGTACAATACTCGTAGTATTGTGGGAGTAAATTCCTACAAAATCACTGGAGATAACATATTCCTATTTAGGCTCGGAATTCGGAGGGAACTAAAGTGACGTTTCCACAAGATAAAAGCTTTTTCTCTTTTAGCCTCATGTTTTCATTTAAGAATTTATAATAATGATAATGAGAAATCGTGAATAAGTGTAATATAATAATAATGCAATATAATCACATGTTGTATAAGTGTAATATAACAACATGTAATATAATCACATGTTGTTGCAGCACAATAAAAACTATTTTAAGAACGTCAAAGGCAAATTAATGTACTGAGGAAAAGGAAAATATCAGTAGTGGAGTCATCATGTACAGAGGCATATGAACTTTTAAAATAATGGGATACGTTTTCCACTAAATGGAAATTATAAAAATTCTGCATCAGATAATTAATTCTGTAAACAATTTTCACACACGTTCTTATTGTGCTCAAAGCATAAACATTTGTGAAACTTTTTCCAAAAAATATTGTCATTTTGTTCTGTTTTATTCTTTTCAAAAAGCAACACATCTTTTCGTAACACTAATTTTTTATCAGTTGTGTCAAGAGAATTTCCATCCATAATACTCTGGTTCGTACTCTTTGTGTCAGCATTTCAAAATTTCTATTGACAAGTGCTTCCGATTCGAACATTATCAAGTGATTTCAATAATCGACAGATTTAATCCAGATAAGGTTTTACAAATTACATTAAACTGAAAAATATTACGTATACGTCAACATAGGGTATCTCGCAGAAGTTCACCATATTTTGTACTCAAACGACAGTCACATCAGCAGAAGGAAAACAATCTAATCTTTATTTTAACACGTTAATTAATAAATTGAGGTAAGGGAAAATGTAATCATGCATATGCAGAGACATATGAACGCACACGTAGATGAAACAGCTAATGCCCTCTATTCGCTCAGAAATGTTACGAATGTAGGAGGCGTATCTCACAGATACTCCGCCGACTGCAGGGTGTACGCCATGAAATCCCCTTAACGACTTCGCCCTTCGTGAATCTTTATCCATGAATATAAAATAATCTGAGAAATAATTATCATAGAAGATTAAAGTGAAAATATACAAAACACTCATTAAAACTGATTCGGTCACATCGTTTCCAGCTATGTTTATGACAGAAAGATAAATATTTTGTGGACCACCTCGTCTCGACCGTATCACTGTTTTTTTCTTCTCTCTTTACCAAACTAGTCTCGAGTTAAGACGTGCCCCTCCCACGATAAGACATTCGAAGATAACGGAATTACATTTCCAGCAACATTCATATGCAAAGTTGAAGCGTATTCCCAGGATGGCGTCCTCCATGGGTGGGCTCTTTCTCTTCTTCACTGCGTGGCAGATGCTTAGCTCTCTTTACACTATTCTTTATTATGCAACGTTTTTATTCGATTTCCCAGAACACATTACATTTCTCTTGATAGTTCCCAAGTACATCATGCAACATTACGCACTTGGATCCCTGCCGCTATTGGATAATAAAAAAAATGTTCTCTCCGAATATTTTTACAACGCACAAAGTAATATTTCAGTAGAATGAAACTAATTCTCCACAGTGTTCACTACTAAGTGTATAACTGGTTGTTTAGTAATAGATTTGAAGCTCTAACAGTATGCATTCAAAAGTAGTTTTAGTAAGTGCGCTTTGTTTTAAAAAGAGGTCATTTTAACCCTAAAGCAGACGCGCTGGTATATTCCGTTCACTAAACCGGCCTCTTATTTGCTCACAGCCGAAACATTCAACAATGCGACACCTCACACTTAGTATCTTTCTATAAACATTGTATTATATGAACAGATTTCATCAGCATCTGGTCATGTAAGTAAAATCTTTAGGTGAGACTACATTTTGTTCTGTGTATTAGTTCTGGAGGATATATTAAAGGTAGTATTTTAAAAACATTTTCGGTTTTAGGTCGGAGAAACACATGGAGGAGAGAAAATTGGCTACAGAAAGAGTATGTTACATACATTGAAAACAGGTGAAAACCAAGTGACCGCAATGAAGTGAAATATAAGTATGTTACACATCCAATAGTGTTAGTTTCTTCAAAAAAATCAATTAATGGAAACAATATAATTTATTTGTATTGCAGATCATTCGAGAATCGTCAATAACTCAATGAAAATACAATTTTATGAAATTATTTTGTTCGACTTCCAACACACCATTACAAAACAATGACCTTGTCACCAAGCAATTACTGATTCGCAAAGAACCTGTTTATGTCACCAAGCTATCCATCAAAATTAGACAGGTCAAGACTTTCTCCGACAACGTTAAAATTCACGAACGCCCTTCGTAACCTGCTTTTCTTTATGCTCCAATAAACAAATTCCACACCATGAAAGTTAAAAAAATTATCATATACATGATATTGTTTAATAGCCTTTACCGTTTTTAATATGACGAATTATGTAACTACGTGGTTAGTGTACCTCTGAATCATCTTGAAACGATAATATATTTCACACGAATAAAATCATCACTTACAAGTACAATCAATACTTCGAAAAATTAATAATTATTCTCAATAACGGGTAATTCGTGGAACATTACCGACAAAAAGTATTCTAACGTTTATACCACCTAGCACAGGGTTGTCCAACTGGCGGCCCGCGATGCCATTTGTTGTGGCCCACGAAAGTTGTCCCTTGCAACCACGTCGAGCAAGAACATTGTGCGCCTAACGCACGTGCCCTGCCGGGATCAACCCCCTTTAATATAAAAATAGGTTAAATTGAGATTTAAAATTTGTTTCTAGTAAATTCAGAAATTCAAAATCATCACAATCATCACAACGTCTGTTTCATAGCGTTATGCATTTTTTTACATCTGCTTTATTTGCAATTTGATCTATTAGATCATTCGGCAAATACAATTGTACATACATTTACTGCCCTGCAAAGAAACCAGCCAATTCTGGTTCTTTCTAATTATGCGTTATGCGTGGTACGACCTGATGTCACGCATGGTTCTATTCCCTCCCGTCTGTTTCAGAGCAGCCGAGCAAGGTGCCGATACGGGGAAGTCAGGTGTAGATCGCCCGAGTAATGAAAATATGGCCCGCAACCATATTAAAGGTTTTACTTGTGCACCTCCAACACCGGCTTCGCCCACGTCATCACCACAATAGTTCGCAGCTTGGTCACCCCTGACCTAGTAGGTTCATTGAAATTTATCATTAATTTAGTGCTATTCTCGTTTTATAAACACCGCGAGACATTTTCATCCCAAGACGAGTCCAGGTTTCAGTCGGCACCCAACTTTGGGAAGGACAAAAGAGTTGGGGCGTAGTCCACGAACACCGACGAAGAGGTTTTAAGGTTGTCGCTTTCTTACAAGACCCTTTGCTTGAAAGCGCACCTTTACATCACGGTCGCTGTTATCGCCCCCAACCTCAGCCACTTCATCACCGCCGCGGTCCACAGAGAATGTCACCTTCGCCGCCCATGTTTAGACTCTCCTTCTCAGGTACTGCGACAAGTCACGTCTCCTCCTACTTCCTCTGCCGTCAGCTCAACACCGCCACAACCGCCGCCGCCGCCCTTCATTCACTCCAGCGAGCTACCGGCTTCGCCCACGTCATCACCACAACAGTTCGCAACTTGGTCACGACAGCCTCTTTCGCGCCGTCGACTTCCACGCCGCCGCTTCCGTTCCGACCACGCTTCGAAGGGAACGGAGAAGCCGCTGCCACCACCACTCTCACCGCGACGTCCGCCAGGACTTTCGCACTAGCGCCGCCGCCACCACACCTTCTGCCGCCCCCACAACAGCCAATCACAACCAACCACCACCAACAACGAGCAAGACTATTATTATCGCTACCATTGCCAACTCTTCCAAACCTACCACCACCACTACTATCATCTAGTTAGTTATTCAATGTATTAGTTTCAGACCAGTCGGAAGTTTTAAAGCTGGCTAGGGCGGTGACCCGCTCGGAGAGATACCAGGAGAAGAAAACTCCGTAAGACTACGTGCAGCTCGACACCGAATCTTACGTTGCAGTAGGAGGGGAACACCGCCACCTTCCAGGTAGAAATGTACTCTAGTTACAGGCTTAATTGCCAAAGTGGTTGAAGCGCTTGGACGTAAGAAAACACTCACTCCAACACCTTTTTCATTTCTGGGCGATCCACACAAGACCTTGTATTATCTCTGCAGTTTGCCCGGCTGCTCTGAAACGGGGGGGGGGGGATGGAATCATGAGTGACACCGAACCATAACGCAGTGAAACATATTGGGATTATTTTGAAATTCTGAATTTACTAGAAAAATCCTTAAATCTGAACTTAATCTATTTTTACATTAAGGGTGTGTTGACCTCGACAGGGCACGTATGCTAGGCACACAATGTTCTCGCCCGACATGGATGAAAGGGACTTTTACACTTCGCGGGCCACAATAAATGGACACATGCGGCCCGTGGGCCGTCATTTGCACAACCCTGACCTCGACCAACACTACCACCATTACCACTTCCTCCAACGCTTCCCCTTTACCTCTGCCGCTGCTGATCTCACTTTCGCCGCGGCAACCGTCAATCACTACAAACCACCACTATCAAGATGATCGAGACTATCATCACTTTCATTACTACTAGCTTCGCCGCCACCGCAGCTCCTACTACCGCCGACACCACCACCCCAACTACTTCTACCAACACCTCCATCACCTACACTAACACATTAACTTTACCACCAGTTCCGCCAACGCCGCCATTGCCCACCCACCATAACAGCCAGTCACAACCACCATCAACAATATAAGCAAGACTATCACTACTACTATGAGTAACTCTCTCTACCCTACCACTATCTCCACCACCACTGTCATCTAGACTAACCCTACCATCATTTACAAGTAGCGCCACCCCTGCCGCCGCCACTCCTATCTATGCGCTTCTGCTAGCTCTTCCCCCACCGCAACAGCCGCGAGAACATTGTGCTTCCAGCACACGCGCCCTGCTGGGGTCAACTCCCATTTAATGCAAAAATTCGTTTAAGTTTTAAGTTTAAAATTCGTTTAAGATTTAAGTTTTTTTCCAGTAAATTCACAAAATCAATATCATCCTAATGTGTTTCTCTGAGTTATGCACGGTTCGGCGTCATATCACGTATGGTTCCATCGTCCCTTCCGTTTCAGAGCAGTCAGTCAAACTGCAGAGATCAACAATATGAGGAAGTCGGGTGTGGATTGTCCGATTAACGTAAATATGGCTCGCAACCAAACTAAAGGTTTCAGTTTTGGCCCTTACAGCCTTGCAAGTTGGACACCCCTGACTTACACCAACACCACTATCATTACGATTAGCGCCACCACCCCTACCTCGCCCGCTGCTGTTGCCACTTCCTCCGCCGCGACAGCCAGTCACCACCTCCACCATGATAACCAAGAATAATATCACTTCCATTATCACCAGCTCCGCCACCAACACCCCAACCACCTCTACTACCATCTCCATCAGAATACCTAGATTAACACACTGCCGATACCACCAGCTCCGTCACCATCACTGCTGCCCCCGCCGCCACAACCCCAACCACCTCTACCACACCTACCACCATCATACCATCACCTACACTAACATCTTTACCACCATCACTACCGACATTACTTCCATAACATTACTTCCGAAACCACCAGGCCCGCCAATATTACCGCTATTACTTCCATTGCAGACACCAGAACCTCTCTTCACAAAACCCACGGTCACGATCGATCGCATTCAGAATAAACCCGTACCTCAGTGTTATCAAGGTCGATGCAACGAGCGAGAGTCCGTGACACGACTGCCACGACGAAATCGCCCCTCCACGTAGTTCATCATCCTGCCACCAGAGACTACGCCATCCCTCTGTAAAACGGTGGGGTTACTACAACTCGTAAGTTTCCTTTCCCGAAGCTTGTTGCGCAGAGAAACTCGTGGCATGCTACGGTGCCACGACTCGTGCCACAGCCACCAGTAGAAGACCATGACACCACTGCCGTAGCTGCTTGGCTAAACGGAGACGCCGCGTTGGGAGCCCAATGCTCATTTCGCCGTAAGGAAGGACACAGAATGGCGTCCGAATGGTTGGCTCCTGTGCCTAGGACACGGCGTCTCCCGGACAGCCAAGCAGCTACTGACTCCGGCCCGCGGAAGCCAACGCTCCCAGAATGAACCCAACCGCCACTGTCAACACAGTCGCTTCCCTGCGGTGTCACCGCCTCCGCCGCCAACACCCGCGCCACAGGGCCCGCCGTCGCAGGTGGCGCAGAGTCGACTTCGGCCGTCCGTCGACCTCTGCCGCTTTTTGCTCGACGCAGCGCCGGGTTCAAAACCGGTCGCCGGCTGCGGCAGACTGAGGCGCACCGTTAGCCGCCCGGCCGGCGCCGCGGGGCCGAGCGACGCGGGACCCCGCCGCGTCACGCCGCTAGCCTTTCGCACACGCTACGTACAGAGAGAGCTATCTGAACATGCGATGCTCTAGAAGCCTGCGTTGCTCTGTTCAAGAAGTACTAGCTACACCCGTGCGATTGCATCACACAGAAGGAAGTGCAGTAAAAAAGTTAAGACAAAAAATACTACATATCCACGAATATACATTATGTCTTATAGTTACCAAGTTCTTTACACATATACACATGGATAATATTTTGGTCTTCAACAGCAAATCCTCAACCATACGAGTATCTTAATGTATGTAACAAGATGTATGAAAAACAATTTCAAAATAATAATCAGAACTTTCTCGCCTCTTTCATGTTTTCCGTAAATATCACAATAATATATAAGAATATATAAGAATTCATTGAATATTTGCAATTGAAGATCACAAACAATCGTTTCAATGATCGCACAGCACTATGTTCTCAAAGCAAGAATAATTGCCTTTCCATTTCCCGCGAACTTGCCAAGTTGCGCATGACGCCTTGATCCCGTTTCCACTGTAGCCGCTCATTTCAAACAACACACATTTTGTACTTTTTATTAATAAAGGAAAGATGCGATTTATTCAAAATACAGTGACCTCCACTCCTTATTCTTTTTTGGTACTTCGCTTGTTTTAAACCGTTCACTGGGAGCCGATTAGGGGGAACATCAAAATCGTTCTCCTTACAGTTTTAATATACATGGATTGTGGATCTGTTCTTTACGGTTTTCTATTTTTTTCGTTTAATGTTAGTTCGAACGTTCATAGGTTCGTAAATTAGTTCGCAATCTTCAAACATTTAGAGAGTATTAAAAAATAATAGATGTTGTGCAGAGGATATTCGTTTTCTAAATTATTTTCGAAGTTTGAGATTCTGTTTTAAGCGGTGTAAATCTGTGGTGATCCATTGTGCGAACAAATGAAGCAGGTAGCGGCAGTGAAGGATTTATAACGCAGGCAAGCTTAGGAAGCCTCGCTTGCCCACAAATGGGCTGCTGTATGATCAGCGGTTGTTCTCGACTTTTACGAAGAAATAAAACAGCTGATTTGATATTCGTTAAGAGCAAAAGGACAAAGGAACCAACACACAAAATAACAATTTTTGCATTATCATGTATTTTTCTATATTATTAACTCGATTAACGTTATTTCTCAGATTCTACAAATGATCTATATTGCTTAGTCTTTCAAAAGGCCAATATACTAATCACACTAACAAAAAACCTAAAAACATTCTAAAATTTGTTTTAAATTATTTTCTCCCAAATCATAAATAACTACAAGACGCCAGAAATCTTAAAAGTAAATTGAGAAGCAAAACCCTGGAAAATAACATATTATTCACGAACAACTCCCATCAGAAAGTCACTTTCCCTTCCATTTAGGACGTTGACTCTCTTGACATAACTACAGATTTTCTTACATTTGCATTCAGAGAGTTTCTACTATCTGTTGACATTCTCAAGATTGCGAATTACCATTGAAGATGAGACGTACTGGAAATGACATCTTATTTTCGAACTTGCAGAGTTGCTTGAAACATGGTCTGATACTCCAGAAAACAAAACTTTCGAGCCATGACAACATGAGATAAAAATTTACCAGAATTGCTAATTTTTCTGTCTAAAATAAAACATGAAATAATTTACAATGTTAAATGGAAGCTGATTTTGATATTGTAGGTTAGAAAATGTTTCGACGAATAAAGTGTAACGAAGATATTTTCGGAAGTATATATATTCTCGGATTTCAAACATTAATGTGAAATATGAAATAACTAGAATAAACTGCAAAAGAAGTACCATAACGACTGACATTCTCAATTGAAAACATTTTTTTAATTCACACCAACATAATTTAATAAGAAAGATGATAGGAATTATTCGTGCGTATTGTTGAAAAGTATATTCAATGCTTAGATGAAAACATCGATGATTAAACTACGACCACTAATACACACAGTCACATTTTTCAGTGTATGGTATAAAATACACATCCAGGTTGGAGAGAAACAGGCGTTCTGAATCTGAGAGCAAGAGCATGATCCCAACGAATGAATTCAGTTCAGTCCCTTCCAGGAAATGTTGGATATTTCTAATATCAAATGGTTGACAAACGTCACTCTGTTTCTGTATGAACCTTTCAACTGTTTGAACTCATCACAAAGAGTACAATTTCGCCCGAAAACTGAGCGATTGCAGTGGCGAAGAAGAACAGACGAAGAAATAACGAGTAGGCGAAGTGGTAAATTCTTTCCTCCGAGCCTCTCTGATTCACTCAACGACCTCGCAACGAATCGAGTGGCATTTGTACCAGACAAATTCCACTGGTTGGTGCCGCCCACAATGGGATGGAGTGAAACCTGATTCCAAGGAGACCTCTTCTTCCGAGTGAATCCACAATCTCGTAATCTCTGCCGTCGACCCTGCCACCACTCCGAAAGATAATCTTATAAAAGCTCCCTCTTTTAACGTCGCAATATAAGTCTCTGCGAGTTCATCTCGCTTTCGAATGACGGCTGTGTGCGTCCGGTAAAATGCTTTTGAGGTTGGTTCTTTATGCAAACAAGATAAGCCATTTATCTTGGATACATGTACATATGGGGAAATTTTTGACTAATCCATTGAGATCACAAAAAATACGGATTCACTGCCAATTGAACATTCAATGACTAGTTATAGTTATTAGCTAATTGTACTAGTCTTATTGTTGTTGTTGTTGTTATTATTATTATTATTATTATTATTATTATTATTTTGTTTCGCGAATTGGCCATCTTGGGGCCATGCGATACGTGCATCCCACTAGGGTTAAGACTTTGTTATCGGGGTAGCAGTAGTTTACTTTTGTCTCTGGGGGGGCATCAGCATTTTAATGCTAATTTCAGTCCAGGGTTGTTAGCCCTGGGGGATGGGATGGAATTTTGATGATGATGATGATGATGATAATGATGATGAATGATGAAATAGGCGCACACACACACAATACAACCATGCCCGAGGCGGGACCCAAACCCGCGATACTTTGGGGCGAGGCCACTACCGCACTACAGCCTTAGTGACTAGGCCATCGGATCGGATATTATTATTATTATTATTATTATTATTATTATTATTATTATTACAGCCTCCAGAATCCCATATATTTGAAAGGCCTTCTGTAAGAATAGGGAGAAGTTTCACTATTCACTCACCACCTACAAGCCAGAATAGGAGGTAAATCTCCGAGTTTTAACTTGTCAAAATGTCCGAATAGTAACAGTGAGTAATAAATATTGATACAACAAGTAATAGTACTGAATATGGAAATTCTGTCCAGTAATTAGTTTAGACATGAGTACACAGCTCTTTAACTATATCGGTTTGCTGTCTGCAGATGTGGTAAATTTTCAGTTTAAAAAATAGGTAGCAACAAGGTAGAAGCTGCAAACACAACTAACAAATCGAATAGTAGGCTAACAATGAAGCAATTCTAAAAATTCTTCTAATTTCATTCTATTTTAATTTGTTAAGA
Source organism: Acheta domesticus (assembly GCA_031308135.1). NCBI lineage: Eukaryota > Metazoa > Arthropoda > Insecta > Orthoptera > Gryllidae > Acheta > Acheta domesticus. The sequence goes on along the minus strand of JAHLJT010000631.1, from coordinate 123,199,869 downwards.
TTTGTAACACAGACAGTAAATGATGTGAATAAGTGGCTTTTTTTACAATGAAAAAAAAAAAATTTGTCAGCGATATATTACTTTCAACAATGCTAAGACAAAGTATTACCACAGAGAGTAGAAAGAAAGCGGCGTCTAAGAATGTCTTCCAACCTCCCTTCCGGCCCACTTTAAGCGATCGCGTCGTCTCGGGCACATGTTGGTTATAAAACAACCCGCCGCGTCGCGTCGTCATCTCGGAAGAGTCCCTCGCCGGGGCGGCGAGGCGGCGCGGCTGTGACTGACTGACGGACTTTTCGGCGACGCCGCCCTCATAATGGTGATCATATTTCGCGGCGACGAAGGGCGGAGGTCCGATTTATCCGTTTTATGACGCGTCACCCGGGGCCGCCCCACCGCCCCGGCCGCCCGCCCGTCGACAGCGGCTCTCCGTGCTCTCGCCCCGACCCCACCTGCCCCGCCCGCCCGCCCGCCCGCCCGTCCGTCCGCGGCGTGAAAAATACACGCTCTCTTCTTCCAGAGAGCGGGTCGTCCGGCTCGGCCATTTTTTCTCCCTCGGCGCGTGGGCTCCGTTTCAGCTAGTGACGACGTGCGAGAAAAAGTGGCACCCTGGACACTGTCTAACATGAGCCCCTAAAAATGTTTATGTGAAATGTACTTGGTGTAAAGCGGAGGATAAGCGGCTAGAGAAACGGTGCTTCTCCATTTGGTGCAATTTTAATGTCGTAATCATTAGCATGTTTTACGGTAAATATTTCCCGTCACATCATCGGATGTGACACTCTTGAGCAATATATCAAACCCATGTAATGTACCCTGAATTATCTATTATGAATACTCACTTGTAATTATCAGGTATTCAGGATCAAAATATTAAGATAGTATTGACTACTCTTCTTGTAATTTGGTATTGATCCATTTGCAGTGTACATCCGCAATTTGAAGGAGTTTGTCTACCGAGTTTAACGATTAGCGAATCTAATATGTCAGAGATTCCGAAAAAAAGATGAATGAATATTGAAAGAGAAAGTAAACAAGTTTCCTTTCTTGGATTGGTAACATGGTCGGTATTTCATCAGATTAGCTGCAAGGCTCAGAAAAAGAAGTAGGGAGGTCAGTTCTATAACGGTGGGGATAAGAAACTGCAACACATAATATGAATAGAAATCGTTCGTATCTTCTATGTTCATGTAGTATTTACAATAAAAAAACATGCACTAATTACAAGTTTAGAAAACTTAAAAGTTTAAAAAAGTGGTAAAGTACATTATGTGCATGGTACCCAAATTATTGATTTTTGTTCTCTCACATTTCCAGCTACTTTCAGAGAGCTTATCTATTTTGATATCAGCTGATCATCGCATTCATCGACTGTTGTAAAGAGCAAGACGGCATTAAGTTCAGAGAGAACAGGTGTCTGATGCAATGTGAAAGGTACAGGAATGTTGTGTGATTACATATTAATATATTCTAATGAAAGTGTTGACACCAAAATTAAAATTCGGAGAAAATGTAAAATTTGGGTCATACTGCTTCCTCAGACGTCGAGAATGGAACACTGCTCGCAGGTAATAACCGACTGGGCAAAAAATATTGACAATTAAAAACGAAAAATACTCGAAAAGTATTCTTTGAAGTCTGATGTTAAATGTTCCTCTTGTCTTCTTTAAATGAACATACAAGATTAATATAACGTTATTTACATTGGGAAATTAAATTACTAGAAACAAAGAATATGATCACAGCGAAAGCCATTTTTCTCGAAAACATGGGCCTCCACACCCATCACTCCTATTTACGAAGGAAATATCATCAAAGCATCGTAGCATTCTTTGAATAAAACCATTCTTTATTTACATTTTATTTTGATTCCTCTTACATCTACAAAGATATTAAATTTATTCTCGTATTCCTACATTTAATAAAATACTCTGGATGACAGTGCTACCCAGCACGTGTCTTAGTAATATTGTAAAACAAACTTCCGTCTTTTCATTTTTTCTTAGGATGTAGAGTAAATATTTATATACTTAAATGTAAAATGTCTTGAATAAGAATAAATTGATGAAAGAATAATGAAAATCTAGCTTAAAATAACAAACTGGAAAGTTGAATGATCTTTGTCTATTCAAATTCTAAAAGAAACGGTTATGAGAATGATGTGATTATTGAAAATTTCAATGATTTTTAAATGTGTTAAACATAAGGTTATTAAAGAAAAGTTATATTTTTATTACAAGAATTGAACAAGAATAAATCAAAAAATGATGTTGGTACAATTAGTTACAGTTTAATTTTTTGTTATTTTTTCTTATTGGCTGCTTGTAAAACATTGATTCAAAATTAAAAATTAGAAGAGAAAACATGCGTTGTCTTTTTGTGTAATATTACAGACTTCGTTTGTCAATTACGACAGAAGCCCAACACATTTGGGTGGCAAATGAAGCTTCGAGTGCCCATTTTCAAGTAGCCGGTGCACTGGCGAGTGAATCAATTACAGTACCCGCAACAAGCAGAACAAAGACGGACGCCAAGGGCAAAGAAGAAAAAAAATCTCGTTAGAATTTCCAGGTCACTCCCTCCCGCGCGCACAGGTGTCGGCGAAATCGCCTCCACCCCACACCACCCCGCTCCACAACGCCCAGCACGTCTCGCACGCCCCGCCCCGCCCCCACACCTCGCGCGCTATGCTCCACGCCGACCCGACCCCTGCCGCCCCGCAACATCCCACTCCGCCCTCCCCGGCCCGGCCCGGACCAGCCCCCCGCCCCGCCTCGCCCCGTCCCGTCTCACCTCGCCTCGCCTCGCCCACCCCGCCCCGCCCCGCCCCGCCCAACCCCACCCAGCCCCGCCCCGTCCCGCTCCGCCCCGCCCCGCTCCACGCGGTCGCGCACCGAGGCGCGGCCGAGGTTCAAGAGCACTACGCGGCCCCGGCCCCGCCAATTAGGAAGCGCGCGGCCGTTCATTGACGGCGGGCGAGGACCGGTTCCGACCACGCAGGGGCGTCGCCCGCCGCCCGCCGCCGCCCACGCGGCGACCCATTGTCGCCTCCGCAACCCCGCGCCCACCGCCGCCCGCCACGTCTCGCGTCGCGTCGTCGGCCTTCCAGAAGGCCACGCGAAGCTCTCGGCCTCCTGCGCTCTCGCGGTCGGCTCTTGCCGATGCGCGTAGGAGGCCGTGGGCCACAAAGATGTTCACATTCAGCCGCTCAGCACATTCGGCATTCGGCGAGGGGCGATCGCTCGCGCGCCCAATCCCGAGTGGCCGAGGTGTTCAGCGAATTTTCAGCGCTCCGCAAACAGCAAGCAACCCATCCGCACCACTCGAGATTCGGCGAGCGGTCGCTCGCTGCTCGCGGAATACCGAATGTGAGGAGCCGACTTTAGACGCTATTCTACTGCTAATAAAACTAGGAGAAGAGTTGTAGAAACAGACTTGATGTGCAAGACAACAAGGGAGTGCAAATGTGTCAGAAAGGGAAAACAAGTCATAAAACTTAATACACATAAAGCTGGGCTGCTGGCTAGGGGCTTGGGGCAGGTACGCCCAAGAGCACGTTTCACCAATGGATGTGGGTTTAAGCGTGGATGTTCTCATCACGTGATCACGCACCATTCATCCAAAATCCGCCTTCATCCAAAATCCGCCCGGCTTACCTGAGGCAGCGGAGATACGGGGAGGGTATCACCTATCTCGACAGGATCATTTGGAATGGCAACGAGACAGAGGTACTCGCGAGGTTCACAATGGTTATAGGTAGGCACTTGTTCCTTATGAGTCCAACGGAGAGATGATATAATAGCTGGGGTGCTGATCACCCATAACAGAGTGGTAGCAGTAAATTAAAATAATGTTTAAAAAACAAAAAAAAGTATAACTTATTCACAATAATGAAATACATAGAACTGATAGTAATGACACGTTTTGTAATGTCACACAGCCCCCGCCAAATCATATTGGCCGTGCACCATGAATGCTTTTCTACTGGAAATAAAAATTATTTTTTAAAGCTGAAGAGAGGGAATTAGTGTAGACTAGAACAATAGGATGCAAAAATATTAGAAACAGAAAAATGTCGCATAGCTTTTATTGCCAATAATGAAATGTATTCAATTAACGACACAATTATCTTCCTCTGTGAAGGAAATTTTATTTACAGAATGTCCAAGTACAAAGATATGATTTTACCAATAGAAAAGAATTATAAAAAATTGAAATATTAATTTATAGCAAATCAAAAACTAAGTATGGGTAATGAGGGAACCAACATTTAAAACTGAGCATGATTAAATAAAATAATGTAGGTTAACGGCAATGTGATACACTTCGTATTATTAAGAACGTATTAAATTAGAATAACGGAGAACAAGACTGAACAATGCTAATTTAATGTAAAAATATGAATGAAAACTAGTAGCAACTACAACAAAATCTTCCTACAACCATAAATCTACACATTCTTAGAAAAAACGATGTTGACAATAATGAAGACAATCTACAGAAATTTCTACGGCATCTTTTAATCGGAATTCGCTCACAGATAAAAACAAGCACATTGGAGGAAATATTATGAAGAAAGAATGAAATAGTAAGGATACGCAAAATTAATCATGGTTTTAATAATGATGAGCTTTCAATATTAAATAATTTAAATTTTTATACCAAAATGTAATAAAAATACTACGTGTGGATCATCGCCCTGTATGGAACATGTACAATTGAAAGGAGAGAAAAGAAGATACCACTAATTTTTGAATCATAGTACACTCAAGAATTATTAAGATAAGTTGATGAGATAGGACAAACAAGAAAATACATTAGGAAGGATGAAAGAGAGAAAAAGATTTTTGAAGTAATTAAGAAGAGCAGTAGGTATAGTGCACATACACCGACATGACGGGTTAGTGAAGAGAATGTTTGAAGGACAGGTTGAAACGAGACCCGAACGGAATATTTATAGAGCAAATACAAATATCTGACGTGACATAATATTTGGCATAACATATATCTAGTGTATAAGCCGGAAGGGTGGAAGCGTTCTGTCAGCCATCCTAACGAATAACAAGAACAACACTGTTGTGCCAGTGTTGACAATATTGCGGAAGTAAAACGTTACACACATGCACATTAAAACTGACGGTGTTTTGCTGTTTAATTTGCAGAGTATATGATATTTATCGACTGAACATTCACAATGAATGCTGCACAAAATTTAGATGTCTAAATAATCGTAAAGAGTTCATTGCACCCAAGAGTGAGAATTGACGAGAGACCGTAAACAAACCAAAATGTCTTTAACGAAAAATTTGGTCACTTTTAAAACATAACGAGAAGCTAGAATAATGAGGATTGATTCGGAGACTAAGGAAAGTTAATTTGAAAGCACTTAAGCGTTTGTCGATAAGGGATAATACAACGAATCGCTTTAAACTCCAATTACCTCTTAAGCTCAGATTAGATACTTCCATCCATCTAAACTCCCTTCTCACTATAAGTTTCCAAGTTTGTGTTTGGATGTTCAACTTAAGCTTCATTAATTATTTTGAAATAAAGAGACGTCAGTTTCTCTAAACCCCGACCAAGAACGAAGTTTCTCTCCAATCGAAAGCCGATATTATGCCGGTCTCCGTGCTATGAGATCACAAAAGTGTCAAACTTAGTGTTTGAAAATCATGGCATTTTCTAACCACGAGTAATTCTGATGTTCAGAAATGAAGAATACATTCTGTACCGCTTACCAATGATCTCTATGCCGTCCAGTAGCGGTTATTGGCTTCATGAAGGAAGGTGCCAAAAATACATACTAGTAAAGATCTCATATGCAACAAATACAAGGCCTGGTATTGCTGCACAAAATACAGATGTCTAAATAATCGTAAAGAGTTCATGGGCCTAAGAGTGAGAATGCTGATAACTCACATACTAAATATAACGTCTGGTGATGCTGTCGTGAATCGAAGCTAAAAAGCTGCCACGAACAGAGATGATGGACGAGAGAGACATTTTTTATTGAGGTTCTATAAACCCTTCGGCCAGGTACGCTGATAAATATACTAGTTTTCAATTAACAATTACTGAAAGACTGGTCCACCGTGCGAGTGTGTGTATATGTAGTGAAATGTGTGAAAGCCGAATAGTCGGCCACAATCGCAAATGGAAACTTTCTTAGATTGTGTTGTTGTTCGGGAAGTAGATACAATCCAGGAAGCATTTTCTACTCGCATTTAATCTAATTTTATTTTTAAGGTTTAAACCACCCTTCTGAAAGGGTGCTGGAAAGAAGTTTTTGGTGAAGCTGAAATGCTCACCCTCACTACTACAAAGCGGCGTGAGTCTTCCCGAGGTGACTCATTTCATTGAGCACTACCTTTTGACAAGGCGGTAATTTCCTTGGAGAAACATGTCAGAATTAAATAAAATAAATAAATAGTGACTTTATTTATGTGGCGAGACTCGGGCCATCAGGCCCGCTCTTCCGCCTAACCACGTAATAATACATATATAGATAAAAATTGAAACAGTACATTTAGTAAATTAAATAAAATACAACTTCGATATGTCTTGCCCCTGGGCTCACAAAATGAAAGTAAAAAACACAACGTCCCAGCATTTACCTTAAACGGCCGGGGAAAACCAGGGAAAACAAAGGAAGTGTGCATGCTCTTCAACGTTGAGCAACAAAATAAAATATTTAAAATAATTTATAAAGCATTTACTGACACAAGAGAACATTAAAGAGATGCCCGAAAATAAATTATGAAAGAGAGAAAAGAAAATATTAACCCATACGCGTCAAAATGTTAGCAAGAAAATCTCAATACATTAAAGAACTCATTAAAAAAATAATAAATGAGAATGCACACAACCACCCGGCCAGGACGACGGCTTAGGGCCGATTTTAATTACATCAACATGTACCAAGGGAAAAGACGCATTCAGTCAGAGCCATGACAAGTTTAGCTGGAATGAATTTGAAAAAAAAAAACAACTTTCTAATCTTATATTAAACTTAATTTAAACTAATTATACTGTTGTTTATTAAATTAAGAATTAACCTAAGAAGTATAAGAAAATACAAAATGAAAAAAAGTTAAAAATGTCATATAAAATGTTACATTTAGCGTACAATTTTGAATAATAATAATAATAATAATAAATAAAAATTAAAATAATAAAAATATATTGAGTACACACTTTCACATCGTACATTATCAGCTCAGTAGAAGAGTATTTAATTGTTTTTTGAATGATCGCAATGTTTTACATTTCCTAACATTTTCTGGAAGGTTATTCCACTCTCGGGTCGTTGCTACTAAGTAAGATTTATTATAAAAATTGGTGTTGCTTTTAGGAATATTGCATAGCAAGGATTTCTGGAATCTTTTGGTTTTGAGATAAGACATTTATAAGAGAGGTAAGCAGGTACACCCGTATTTAATATTTTGTAGAAAAGGCACAAACTATGAAACAGGCGTCGACCTTTCAAGTTTAATAAATGATTTGCTTTATAGTACCCCGATATGTGATCATACTTTCTGATATTGTATTGAAACCTAACACATGCATTTTGAACTCTTTGAAGAGCATCAGCGGTTGATTTATTTATGTTACCGTACACGATATCATCGTAATCAAGCAGGGGGAGCAGGAGTGATTTTACTAGAAGTTCTTTGGTTTTGGGTGGAAGGCATTTGTAAGCACATTTGAGTGAGTACATTGAGGCATACACTTTGCGGCAAGTGTCCCGAGCATGAGGTTCCCAATTTAGAAATTTATCGATGGTCAGACCAAGATTTTTAACTTGAGAGCAGAAAGGAACAGTAGTGTTGTCCAAAATGATATCAGGAATTTTTAGATTTTGAAGTGTTTTATGGGACCGGCAGCACCCAATTATAATTGATTGAGATTTTAATGGGTTTAGCTTAAGGCCGTTTCTCACTGACCATTCAAGTAAAGACGCCAAATCGTGATTTGTTTTACTAACTAAATGAGCCACTTCCGAAGGTTTCCCACTGACATAGATCTGTAAGTCGTCTGCATACATATGATGACTGCACATTGATAGCACAGAGGGGATATCATTAACATATATCAAGAAGAAAAGTGGACCTAGTACGGAACCCTGTGGTACTCCGCGTAAAACTGACTTAGGGGACGAAAAGTATTCTCAACAACTACAGCCTGTTGTCTATTACTAAAATAACTTGAAATCCACGATAAGGTAGAATCAGAAAAACCGAGGCATTTACATTTTGCCAGAAGCACGTCATGGTCTACTGAATCGAAGGCCTTGCTAAAATCTAAAAGCGTTAATGTTGTTATATTGCCTTGATCCAGAGATTGACGAATGTCTTCGGTGACTCGTAACAAGGCCGTTTGCGTACTTCTACCTTTCCTAAAACCAGATTGCAAACTATTGAGAACATCATTTATGGCGAGATACTTGTCTATTTGTTGACGTACAATTTTTTCTAGGACTTTGGATAATGTTGGTAATATACTGATTGGTCGGTAATCACAAGGATTTAACGAATTTATACATTTGGGAAGGGGACGTATGTAAGCTAGTTTCCACAATTGGGGAAAGTATCCGGTTGTTAAAGAAGAGTTTATTATGTGTGTAAGTGCTGGAAGAGCGTCTTTTAAAACTAATTTTAATTGCTTGGCCGTTATATCGTCAGAGCCTTTTGAATTTGACTTGAGTGCCTTCACTATTTTTTCGACTTCTTGGCAATCAACATTGTTGAAATAGAAGCTATCATCCCGGGGTGGCGCTTGTGATTCCAGAAAGTGTAGTGACTTTTCTTTAATAATAGGGTCTATTGGATGTGCATTGGAAGCAAAATAATCATTTAGGTCATCTAATGGAATTTCTAATGAACTGTCATTTGACTTACGTTTGCAAATTCCTAAGTTTTTCAGCGTGCTCCATACTCCCTTCGTACTGGAATTTTTTTGGAAAAGATTATGATAAAAACGAATCTTAGCGTTTCTGACTTGTTGTTTTACATAATTTCTAAGTTTTTTGTACTCTTTTTCATTTTCATCGGTTTTAGTAGCTCTGTAGGTAGTAGTAGAATTGTGCTACCACCCTCCAGTTCTTTTTTAAATCGCAACAAAACACCTTAAATTTATAATCTATAATTTTCCGGTGGTTTCTCGCGATTAAAAATATTGGAAAATGATGGCGCAATTCTTGGCTTCAGATTCAAATTCAGTGCGACGCTACACATAGAGAAACATGAGTCAAGTCTTTGGGTCTAACAACAAGCTCTAAATACAAAATATACAATTTCACGATGATTTTTGGGATGCTCTAAATACAATTTCACGATGATTTTTGGGATGGGATTTAATAAATGGAGGGTGGTGGCAGAATTCTGTCATCAGATTCAGATTCTGAGTATCAACCTACATAGAGAAATGTGTGTCTAGTCTTCGGATCTAACAAAAAACCCAAAACGAAACAAAAATACAAATAACGATTTTTTTCGATTTAAAAAATGGAGGGTGATGGTGCAATTCTGGTTTCAGATTCGGATTCAGCACATCGAAAAACATAGAGAAACATGCATCAAGTCTTTGAGTATGACAACTTTATTATTGTGTGCCTGTGTTATTTTTCGTTCGAATGTCCTGTCTTCTTTTCTTCACGTTTTGCTGTATTAAGTTTGAATCAAGTTTTGTTATAATAACACAGAATGATTTTTAGAAAAATTGCCCACAGCCGAACACGACCCACTGTCCTTTCGATACGTAAATGAGAACTTTACGATTAAAATTACTGCTATTGACGCTTTAGCACAAACACGACATTTTTCTATCTTTTCAAAGACGACAGGAACTTTTCAACTATATCGACCAAAATAGCATAATTTTAACGTTACAATAATTTTCTATTCCAAACTTAAATGGTTTACTAGTTCATAATAGTTTAATGAGATAAGTATTCACAAAAAATAAAGAATAATGTTACGAATTTGCTACATTGTGATAGATTGATCGATTAGTGATTCCGGGAGCGTGAGCTGCTAAAATAATTAGTTGCGTAAGTGTATTGCATTTCTTATCGCAGGAAGTGGCGTTGATCCTCCGCCGCTGGGCGGCGAGGTCTGCCGCCGACCTACACGTCGCTCGTGAGTTTCTTCGCCCCAGCCGGGACAAGCTCTAAGCTCCCAATGTGTGTGGTAGAGTAGTGGATGTCAGTATTACTGTGTGTAAGAAAGGGGTGAGGACACTACAAAGAAGAGAAAGGAATGATCGCAGGCGGTCCGTGGACCGTTTGTAAGGGTACTGCGCCGGCATTCACCTGGTATTGATCGGAGAAACCACAGAAAGCTACGAAACAGAGCAGCTAGCCGCTAACGGACCGTTCGCTGTAACTTCACTCCGCATGTAAACAAACTTTGAGTATATCGCTCCGCTCAGTTGTTCGTGATTGACTACGTCATTCGCGCCAAGACCATACTCAAATGCCGGCACGTGTCACAGCCAGAACTGTCATAGCATATTCTTTTCACTAGTACTTCTTTAATACACCCAAAATACCAGCCAAAATATGCAGATATTTTGCTTAAATATCACAGAACTTACATTTACGTGTATTCTTGCAAGGTAGCAGTGAAATCCTGCCAGAAGCACGAATTTCAATAGAACATACAGTGGCGTTCTTTTAAAATTTGGCAGTCCCGAATCTTCATTAACCGCATCAAGAATTTTATTTTTGTTGTAAATTTGTTTCTACGAAAAAATGTGAACATGAATACCAATGGCAGATTAACAAATTCATCGCACTCGCCCTCCACCTGTTTTGCTCTACATCTCTTCTTACGTGGAGAACCGTTCCAATGAGAATTCATTACAGAGTTTTCATACACTTCTGACACCGACATCTGCAATTCAGCAGTCATTTCTTCCACCTGGCACAAAAGCATTGACGGATTTTTAGCCGCTAATTATTCAAACACATCAATACAACTTTCTTCTCACCATTTCTGAGGGATTTTCCCTGCGAATGTTTCAAACCGATTATCAAACCGGAACTGCTTCACTCATTGTGTTCGATGTGGAAACAAAAATCAACACAATAAGCAAACACAACTTTCACTAACCAAACAAAAATACAGCATTCTTTTAGAACTTTCTCATTCGAGAACTAACTGCTACTGATAAAATTTGGCAGGAGCGGCGCCGACGGCCTGGCGAATGAACTTTATCTCAAAGAGGTTAGTTGGCAGCTGAAGGTTGGCAGTTAAGTTCACACTCGGTATCTGATTTTACTTCAAAGCAAAGGAGAAAATTATTTCGACTGTTTGTGTAGAGAGTCAGCAAATAAATCAATTTTGAAAGGGACCTAACTTTTATAGCGCACGACACCCTAAAGGGGAGTGTGGTGTCCGTCAGCCAATGAGAACAAGTGACGACCACGTGCATTTGTTTACGTGCTGAGTAAAGTTAGAGCGAACGGACCTTAGATTTCTCCTCTAGAGAGCGGCTGAATTCGACCTAGCTATGTAGCTAGAGTCGAAAATCCTAGCTACAGTCGGGACTGGAACCTTCCTCCCGGTCAGTGCCACTGCAAAATTTGTTACAGATATTGTTTACATGTTTACATTAAAGACTAGAACAAACCAGTGACGTAGGATTAATATAAAAATATTTAACTTTCGTTGTACGAATTCAGGTCTGGAAAACACAAACTCATATTTCCGAAAAAATACGTGGAACGTGCGTCAAGCTGGTTGCTGGCTCCATTGCACCATATTTACTTACCCGCATGGTGCACGTGCATAGAAACTAAATTTGAAACATTGAGAGGAGCCAGATCTGACCTAGTTCTTCCTTCAGCCTTCAGCGAACTATGACTTGATTCTCATAGCGAATTGCGAGTACAAATGCTAGGAATACGCTCGCTGACATTAGCTGTAAGTACCATGGATCTCTGCCGTCCCATAATCGCCACTGTTTGTATCCATTATCAAACCTGCTTTCAGGCAAAAGATCTTACATACAGTGGAGTTGCGGTGTCGCCAATCTTGTTCAGGCGATGAGCAATAGCAACTTTTGTGATGAAATAACTTATCCTTGTTGTCAACAACTCGGAGTAAACGAATGAAAGATACAGCGAGAAATTCGACTTGCAATATCGCGCGGGCGCGCATTCAGCGAACGTCTGGAAAAAGTGTTACAGAGTGGCAATATTTACTCCTTCCAAGGGTCAGCTGTTATACTGCGATTTATTCAAAATGCCACTTGACATTTAACCAATTGTTACGATGTCATCCAATCGGGAGCTTGAACGTCACCATAGTGACGATTAAGCTCCCGATTGGTTGGCACCGTAACAGCTTACTTACGTCAAGTGCCACTGCAAATAAATCAAAGTACAGTAAAAAAAACAACAAAGAAGATTCAGACAGGGTATACGTTTTAATGGGAAATGGTCCATCCTTGCTTCTCAGAGGAGATATACGAATGTATACAGAATAGAAAAATACAAATAAATAGAAAATAAAAAGGGAGACATATAAGTAATCGAAGCCAATAGAATATAGGTAAATAATCAAAGTATGTCAATAAAAAAGCACAATGTTTTGGCGACACATTAAAGGCACACGACATCTCCGCCAGACTGCCAGGCTCCACACAGAGAAAGCATCGCGCATCGTCTTTCCGCCAGGGCGACGCGGGGTCAGAGCGCGGTTGCGCCAGAGGATCCCACAACAATAGGGCGAGCCTTTCCAAAGCCCCCTTACTACGCCAAACAGCCGGCGGCGGCATCGTTTCACGGCCCTCTCCGAGCGGTCGGGCGGTGCACAAAAGACAGAACGAAAAATGCCCATTATTTGACCCGGCACGAAAGAGCCGCGACGGGGCCGCGACGCCCACGGGAGAAAAAGAGACCGCGAGAAAAGCCCGGAGAGCCTCAAGGAAAAGCATTTACTTTGTACCGAGCAATCGGGGGCGGGTGGAGAAACGAGATTCCGGAGAACGGAAGACAGCGCCCGCCGACCGGCGACCTCTCTCGCGGGGAGGGTAAGTCTGGCCGCGCGGCGGGCGGTTGGCAGCCCTGCAATTACGCGCCTGCGCCTCGCGGTCTGATTAAAAGATCCCGGCGAACAGCGAGCGGGGCTCGGAATTACCGGGACGGGATTACACGGCGTGGAGGAGGCGGGAGCGGGAGCGGGGAGAGGGGGCGGAGAAGGCATAACGACGCGACACGAAGAACTCGAGAAGGTATTGGAGCGGGAATGGTGGTTTCGGGCGTAGAAGGGAGAGCGCGTAATGCGATAAAACCCGTCGAAATGACGCGCGAAAGAAAATGTAGAACGGACGGAGAAAGTGATGGAAGAATGTCTGTGCGCTGTAAGAGAGTGAGCGAATAAGCTATAAACCCGCACGGAAGAATGAGGGAAAAAGGTTTTTATAACGTCAGAAAACAAAGGTCTGCACAATGTCGGCAAATGATGCGCGATACGAGTGAAGAAGGGAGCGGAGGGGTCGTAAAGAAAGTGCCAGATGAGGCTTTAGTTTTCGTTCGAAGGAGGTTTCCTTGGAAACGCGTCTATCTGATTGGTTAGCCAGTTGTTATTTTCTCTCTTCCAGAACGCCCACGTAAAACACTCTATCCTTCATAAGCCAATGACAGAATTCGCTCTTTTTTTAGATTCAGAAGTTACGTCAAAAGTTGCGGTGTTCACGTTCTTTCTTACTTATCAGTTTTTGAATGACTGATAAAAATTCATATGTTATAAACACATAATAACATTCTGTACAACTTGACAACGCTCGTTGATATCTTCATTCATAATCCAAATTCACTGTATAGAAAGAGAGGGAGATGAGGGATTAAAGAGCTCAGGAAATTGTGTGGAGTTATACTGCATCACAGTCACATAAGATTATACCTTCATTTTCACTCAATAAAAAAATATAAAATAAATACTTTTTCATTTTAAACTATCAAAACCTCATTATTTACTTACACCACATAAATAAACTTCGCAAAATCTCATACAAATACTTTCACCCAGTGTTGAGGAAGGTCTCTCAAATTTTGTAAAGAATAAATAGTTATTTGATTTATAAGTGGAAGAAAATGTTGGAATCATTTTCGCTTCTTATCTTCCGTCGTAGTGACGCAAAGACAAAAACATTACAGGCAGTGGCAATTCGATAATCAACAACTCTCTAAACAAAAAATGAAGAACGTATAAAACCGCGGTCAATTTGCATTTAATCAAGGTTTATGTTTGTGTTCTTAATTATTTATTTCTTTCATTCCAAATCTACACAGGCCTTCCATGCAATCTACTCTCAGTAGTCCTGCGAATCATTCCTTCTTGGACGAACAATGAAATGAATACTAAGCACTTCTGACTTGGCTCTATCATCCGCAAAAGAAGGGAAAGAGAGCAGGGTGTGTAGGTAATACCTCATTAATAAATTGCTTTTGGAACATTCAGATGGCGCTAGAGAGAGAAATTCAAAACCCTCGGAGAGAAACCTCCTCCTATAATTCTCTTTTATATACAATCTGCTCCCTTCTAGCTAATTAGTTGTCATAGGGTGAAAAGTTCCGGTTTGGCAAATGTTTACTTTAGTGCAAAAGCATCAGCAATAATAACAATAACAATAATATTTTAGTAAAAATTAGTGTCCTACATAAACAAAAATTCACACTGACCAAGGGCAACAAATACTATGTTCTCATATAAAAATGCAATAAATTAAATATTTTAAAGAAACCCTCTACACGAATACTGCAAGAACATTACTATAGAATATATAAAACTAAACAGTTTTCTTCATGCCAAGCATACCAAAAAAGATGCTGTTCCATAACGCAACATAAATAGCAACATATTTAATGACAAACTGCCTCTTCCTTTGAGCTTTGCAGTCGCATGACTCCAGTTGTGTCGTGTATGCGTACATACCATAATCTGCGAAATTATAATGTTTCCATCTTAAAGCAGTTTGATACAAAACTGGGGCTTAATTCAGTAGCACAATTACGAGATTACCTGTCGGCGATTTCCCAAAAACGATACAAAATTGTCACATTTCCTTAGCGTATTGAGATTGGTAGTGTTCATATCTCGAACGCAGTATTACAAGCACAAGAGTCAATAAATTGCTTAGTTAATTTTATCAACTTATTAGGTGAATAATATAACAGCGTTTTCACTCTTCAATTGTCAAATAATTATTCCGGCGGAAATTGTATTACGTTCGCAA
Organism: Acheta domesticus; assembly: GCA_031308135.1. Classification (NCBI taxonomy): domain Eukaryota; kingdom Metazoa; phylum Arthropoda; class Insecta; order Orthoptera; family Gryllidae; genus Acheta; species Acheta domesticus. The sequence continues at coordinate 123,184,629 of JAHLJT010000631.1, read as the reverse complement.
CAAAGCGACCTCATTATTAGCCATACGTTCGGCCTGTGTGTATCATTTAGAAGTATTATGCGCGGCAGCGTAATATTTCGCTCACGAGCGCGGGCCCTCGCGTGGAGCTCGTTGGCCGTGCGCGGCGCATGGCAATGAGGCCTCCAGCCCCGCCCCCTCATCCCCGCCCACGCCCCGGCCCCGGCCCCCGCCGCTGTGCGTCATGGTATGCGCGCGTCGAGAAGCCAGCAGCGGCGGCGGCGTCGGCGGCGGTGGAGCAGGAGGGGGAGTTATGGAGTGAACAGGAGGCCCTGGAGGAAGCGAGCGGTCGATCGGTGCGGAAGAAGCCTACACCACGCCGCCAACGCCGCCGCCAACGCCTCCGCAACTACCGCCGCCCTCACTCGCGGTCTATCGCGTAAAGGCTTCATCAGAGGGCTGTGTTCACACGAACACGTAAAATTGCAATTTCCCAACAGAATTCAACGGAAGAACCTTTTTAAATTGAATAACACAGCCAAGTTTGCATAATTATCATTCTGTTAAGAATCGGCTACCCATGGCACAAAGGAGGACAATAAGAATATTATGAAAAGTGAGAAAATTAAGCTTCTCCGGAGAGAAAATAAAATCATTTTACTTTCAATCTTTTAACCAACCATTACCACAATGTGCATGGTAGCAAAATTGCGTGTGAAAGTTGAACTGAAGACAATCGTCTTTTAACAATCCTTCTCTCTGACAAGTTAGATTCTTAAAACAATTCAACTCTCATTATTACTTCTTTCTGAACAGTAAACCTTTCCACTTATAACTCCCCGAACAATTTCAGAAATAGGCAAGTTACTTGTTTATATTAATACATTTTTGTATTCATTTCAGTTCGTGATAATGTGAGTGATAGACGACGGCAACGTATCAGCGATTCTTTGCACACTTTCTAACGAAACGTTTCTCCAGGTATTTCAACTTCGGAAAACAGTGCTATCAAATGAGAAGAAGTCTGCGATTATGAAGCCGTGGAGCGGGCATATTGCCATGTTTACACCATGTATTAAAACAATCACTATCTAACAATACTGCGACATCAGTAAGTTATCAATAACATAAAATTATAATTAATAGTATGTAATAATAATAATGTATAATAATAATAATAATAATAATAATAATAATGTTATTTTATTGCCGTAAGAGTGACAAAGTCAACCTGGCAACCTAGCTTCGTAGAAGTGTAGCCTTTTCGTAAAGTTGTTACGATTTCCGCCCTTCATTCACGGCAGAATCCCACTTTTCAACCTCTTTCCCAGCCCCCAATACATCGCGAGTTTCGTACCCTTTTCCGTCCTCTTCAATTGAGCCGGCACCGCTGTCACCACCTCCTCTTCATCGCTGCATATCCATCGCACGTCACGACCGCCGACGGGCGCGCTCTCACCACCGCCGCCTCGTCCTCATCTGCGCGTCTCGTCACGTGACGCGCTTTGCGCCTCCGCCTAGCTTTGGTAGAGCCGCCGCCGCCGCCGCCGCCGCCGCCGCCGCCGCCGCCGCCGCCGCCGCCGCCGCCGCCGCCGCCGCCGCCGCCGCCGCCGCCGCCGCCGCCGCCGCCGCCGCCCCCGCCGCCGCACCGACAGAGGCGCCCCCCGCAGGAGAGCGACCCGAGGCGGCGAGGCTTGGAGGGGCGAGCTGCTAACGGCAGCAGTGATGGCAGTGGTGATGGAGGCGGTTGTGCAGTAGAGGAGGGGGTGGTGCCGGGATTGGCGACGCTGACAAGATGCTGGTGACGGTGAAGGCGACGGATGCGGCGGAGGCGGAGAAGATGGCGACAGTAATGGCGGTGACAGCGCTTACGGCAGTGATGGTGACGGAGGTGGAAGTTTAGGGGGGGGTGGCGGTGGTGGAGGTCGTGATGACAGCCTTGGTGGCGGTGGAGGTGACGGATACAGCGGGGGTGGCGGTGAAGAAGGTGGCGTCGGCTGTGGTGCCAGTGGCGGTGACGGCAGTGGTGACGGTGGTGGAGGCAGTGGCGCTGAAGGCATTGGTAGAGGTGGATGTGGATGGGGTGATGGCGGGGAAGGGGCAGTGTTGACAGCACTGGTGGCGGTGGAGGTGGGGGATGCGGCGATGGACAAAGATAGTTGGTGGCGTGAGCAGCGGCCGTGGCGCCGCTTGTAGCAGTGCTGGTGACGGTGGTGGAAGAGGGGTTGGTCGCGGGGCTGAGAGTCAAGGCGGTGCATGCGAAGGAGCCGGCCGCCGCCGCTGTCGCCGACAGTGAACGTGGGAAGATGGGAGCAACGGGAGAGGGAGAACACTGCTCTGGCATTGAGGATCAGTGCCACCGAGACGGCTCCCAAGGGTTGAATCCCAGAGCACGAGGCGAGATCGATGTGGAGATAGTGAGCAGTAACAAAATACTTGTTTGTGCTACGCTAAGGGAATTTGCCGAGGAAAGAGAAAGGATAAAAAAATTGAAAACACAAAATATCAAATGTAATAACAAACCTCTTCTTGATATCCTATGTAATTTTATTGGGATGTAGAATTTTTGCACACATAGAAAACTTCATTAGTTTGCAAACTAAATTTGTTTCATTATGTGCCAATGTATAATGACTCGCATAACTTATTATAACTTCCTCCTTTTGAACCACTACTCTGGTATATCCTTTGAACATCTGTAGGATTGTACTCAGAAGACGAACACTCCACAGTAAATGTATTGTATTTGTATTTTTTGGCGGTGTCTCAGTTTGAAGTTTTTCATTGGCATTTTATTTCTAGGTTCATGATCCATCAACAATATTAAGAATACGAATACAGCACATGATGAAAATGGAGTACAATGAACCATTTGTTGACAGTGCCTAAACATGTCCCTAAAGAGTAGTGAAGTTTCTTGATGTAGAATATCTTGATGACAACATAACATAGGCACCCAAACCAAACACTAAAGAGTTTTTGCCACCTCGAACGTTAAGCACTATCGATATTCTGCTCATGCGCAGTTCAAGTTTCGCATCACTTTAGTGCATCTGCGCATGCGCGGAAGAGTGATAGTGCTTACTGTTCGAGCTAGCTGTTCGTACAGCTACTTTGAAGGTAGTCGTGCTATACAGGAAGGAAATGACTTATGCAAATACGAGTTTTTGTTTACGTTTAGTTATTATTTGTATGAGGTTACTGTAGTTCAGTGTTTATTACTTTTTCATGTCCATTAGGATGACATTCAATTAATATTAAGTATTTAAAGCTTCAATTTAATCTAATAACCATGTTTGGAGCATCTACAAAATGAAGGGTTTCGAATCTGAAGACATTTCAAAAGGGGTGTTTATTTCTATCATTTCATAAACTCGACAAAATTATCGAAAGTTAAATTGGCTCTGTCAACATTCTTCTTGAATATACAACAATGAACTTACTTCAATAGATCGCTAAAACAAATTTCGCCAATTATTTAAGATAAATTATTACCCTTATAAGCAACAACCAATTAATTAATATTCTTTCAAATGTTTGAGAAATATTTCTTGTAGATTATATTTTATAAAAGTGACGTTTAATATTAAATATTAATGATTTTGATGTACAGATATAGAAGATTTCAAACAAGGTATAATGAAGCCTCGAAGAAAATGCATTTCAAAATAATCTCAATTCTACTCTTTGTTAAATAAAATAAAGAATATTTACCAAAAATAATTCTACTCGCCTACTTGGTTTCATCATTTTGTATCAACTATCACACTCTCCATAGGCTGCAACATACACAACAGTTAAATAGAGGAATTGTATGCGGGTAGAAAACGAACAACTATTTCACGCACAAGGGAATTACACTCTTAGGCTAATAAGAGCTGTTAGTGCCCAAGAAAGGAAAACAATACTTTAGTAATAACAACGAAAAAAGGAAAAAGAACGCCGAGCAGAAAACATTTCCGACCGACCTACACTGAGAAACGATTTTCGCGAGTTAACTGGTTCCTATCTAGAACATTCTTAAAACAGCAAGCATTACCCTTGCTAATTTGGACGCTTACAAAATTAAACATTTCAGACGACTTCTCATTATCTGAAAAACGAATTCAACATGAAATGGAAATGAAAATAAAAAATAAGCATTTTTTAACCTGCCCAAAAGATTAAGGAGTTACCAGCACGACATTTCAGTTCGCATCCGGAGGTCAAGGAGATTCCACAACTGCACAGTTTCTGGTGTACGGCAGAAAAAGCCGAGTCGGCCGTTCATCGTGGTAATTGCAGGGAAGCGGGACGGTGCAGGAGCATGTTGCCGAGACGGGCCGGAAACCAGAGGGAAGCGCCGTGAAAAGTTGCCGGCGGAGAGGCGGGCGGCGCTGCGGCCGTGTAACACCGCGACGCGGCATCGTGTGGCGGGCGCTGCGGCGGCGGGAATGGATGTGCAATGGCGGAAGCGGCGCGAGGAATAGTGTGGCGCCGGGGGCGACATTAATAAGACGCCGGAAGCGGCGGCCGCTGGATTGGTGGGAGGCGCCGGGGACGAATGCGGAAGGGGTAGTTGGCGGGGGGGGGGTGTTGGTGGTGCTGGGGGCAGCGTGGGGAGCGGGGGTGGGGGATTGGACGTGGAACGGCCAAGGGGTGGAGGACGGGGAAGGGACAGGGCGGTTGTAGTGGTGGAGGGGTGAGGGGGTAGGGGTAGTGATGGGGCGGGGTGGAGACAAGGACGGTGAGGGAGGAGCGACGGTGGTTAGCGGTCACGGTGGTAGTGGTGGTGGCAGCCGCGCGAATACCTCTTCGGTGCGGCGGTGGCTGCTGAAGAATTGGTTGGCTTCCGGAACCACGATTCCGCTGCGTTAGGAGGAGTTGCGGTAGCTGTGAGGCACATGCATACGTGTGCCGGCTGCCGGTTAATGCAGGTAACGGGACTCCAGTAGAACAATGAAGGAAACAGTAAGATAGGAGCGACGAACTGGAAGATGGATTGAGGAACGTCCACTTTGTATTCGTTGCTAAGAGAAGAGCACAATAAGATAAATGGAGAAAACCCATGTGGAATCTACAAACTGTACAATGGTTTGGACATATGAGACATCAGTTACAATCGCAATTTAAATTTAGACACAAACTCTCATTAATCTGTATTAACGTTCTTTCTCATAGTAACGCATCATGCAATCACTCATTTATTTGCCAAATGGTAATCACAAGAATGCCAAATGAATTACAGTGAAAAATAATGGTGGGCTGCACACGAGATACGACTACTGATAACTAGGGATCGGATTTCAATGCAAATGCATACTTTTTCCCTGTAGTCAGAAAGTCCACTCACTTAGTATGTGCATGGAACACCGAACTTACAATTATTTAAATGTGATTTTATGATGCGTATCTTGTATAGTTTCCGTGTTTTCTTAGTAAGTATCACATTTCTGCAAACTGCTATTTATTCTGCGTATGTGCATGTGCCTACAAATGTGAGCGAAACAGGATGTGGAAAAGAAATAAGCTTCTCTTCTCGGTGTTCAATGCGGCAGTTAAGAGGTTCTCGGAATTAGCTTCAAATACGTTTCTAACGCGAATTGGTAAACGTATTTAGAGGCACACATTCCATTTTTCAAACCACCAACACTACTCTTCGAAATGTCACGGAACGATATCGTAAGAGTACAGTACCGGATGAATGTAATCTGCCTAAAAATTATGGCAAATAGTGTTATGACGGCTATATCATAAATTCTATAGGACATGTTTTAGTGCATATTTTCAAAGTGTTTAATGAATAAATTCAAGCAAATTTCAGAGGTTATTCGTGCATGTAAATCTGGCCGGTTACTGAAACCACTAGAATAGCAGTCAACATAGCGAAAACGATATAAAATCGCAGCTCTCGATAACGACAGAAAGAAAAATAATGTTTATTGTAACTAAACAATGATATATAATGAATTAGTTTACGTTTGTACTGTATACATTTAAAAAAAAATTAATACGCCTGTAACAAGTAATTTACTTCAGCTTCCGGGTCAATGACCCCCATCTCGATCAGGTTTTTGTCCAGTTTCCCTGATCCATTGAGCAAATGCTGAGATGGCCCCTTGTTTTGCTTCTGGACGTAAATGTAGCTTCACTGTGCGCACGTTTTGTTGAGCACTCCTTATACTTGTAGTTCATTTACCGTTGAAATTGATTTTCTATAACTCGGGAACAAACATTTTTCAAATATTTTTATTTTTCTAAAATAATTATTTTCTAAATACATTTTTTCGTTTTCTATTTTTTTTTAATTATGAGCCTCAAGAAAATGTGCGCAGATAAATATCTTTCTCCACACGTCATATACAGTTTTACTGTTTTTGACAAATAAATAAATAGAAACGATCTGTCTCAAGACGTGGAACCCGGCTCCACCACGTTCGCCTCCGAGGTCAGTGGCGGAACCACGGGGGGTCAAGGCTCCCCTCAAAAGGCCTGGAGTTTTCGTTTTTACTTTTTTATTTGGCAAATTTGATTTAAATATTTATATATGTTAGAAGTACGTCATTATTTCAAAATTATTGTATAATATCATATATATGTTCTATTCTTGGTGCGACAGCCCGCATATGGGCGATGGCCTTCCAGAAGCGTCCCGACCTCGCGGGCATGGGTTAGGGGGTACGTGTGGTTAGCACGAAGACATCCTTGCGCTGTATTCCGGTCTGCTCAACCTGAGAAGTGAGTTTTACCATCGTCACACAACAACATATATTGGGCCAGTAAAATCTTGTCCGACCGGGAATCGAAGCCGGGTCACGTCATGAAAAGCGAGTACGTTGACCAATGAGGTAATTTTTTAAATTTTACCAGTTCAGTAGAAATAATACTTAAAAGATGAGTATTAGCTTCTATATGTGTATTATAATCTATAGTGGCTCCAAGTTACCAGTAAACTAAACTGTAAGGGCAATATCATATATACCCTACAAAAATAACATACAATATAATAACAAATGTTTATAAATATAATAATATATATAATATATATTTACTATATATAATTATATAAAATATATACATAAATATAATAACAAATGTTTATTATATCTGTCATGGCCCCCTCCAAAATAATCGGCTGGATCCGCCCTTGTTCGAGGTCCGCCGGAGACAAAGTCGAGCCGCAGAGGAAACAGCGGCGAGGCACGACACGGAGGCCCGCGCCGAGGCCTCAGGAGGGCGTGCTTGTCAGAGCAAGCAGCAGCACGGCGCAGGAGGAGCCCGAGCCATCGCTGGAGTTGTACGTTGAGAAATATTGTGGCGAGAGCGGCACCCGGACTAATGGCGCGGAAGGGGACGAGGAGGCGATCTGCGAGGAGGAAGGCGGGGGGGGGGGCGATTCGCTCGCGGGGCGTAGCAGCTGCTGCGTGCAGAGAGCGGTGACGGAGGCAGCAGCGCAGTGAATCGAAGAAGAGTAGAGCGTGGAATGCAGCGCGCGACGGGGCAAGCGGGAGCGGCGACACACTCGCCACGCGTGGTCGTTGCGCTTGAAAGGACCGTAAACGGACGAGAGAGTTCGTTGGTAGCGATGTCGCAAGGATGGGATGAGGGAGGACAGGCTACAACATAGCAAGGGCAGCTGCGGAGGGTTGCAGCGTGATACCCGTGAGCAACAGATGTCTCTCGGGCATGCAATGAAGACGCCATAGCGCTTAAGAAGGCTATGGCATCCTACCAGGGGCGCCCAGAGAAAACTTGGGACCTAGGGCAGTTGATTAGGGGGACACGTTGTTTAAAAAAAATCCTCCTTCCGAATTTATAACCAGGATTAATTTCTCCATGAAACAGATATTAATAATAGTGTTAAATTTGGTTTAAATATAAATAATTTTTTTATTTCATTTAAAAAAAAACACTTTAGGGCCCAAATTAAGTCGGGGCCTGAGGAAAGTTGCTCTAGATGACACCCCCATTCTGGATGCCACTGCATCCAATAGGGCTCAAGGGAAACGCACAGGAAAGGATAAAATGAGAAATAAGATACGATAATAATGTCAAAAGGCCGTTCCAGAATGACGAAACAAGAAAGGAAAGTGGGTGCAATGAAATGGAATAAGAGCGGTAACAAATCCTAAACAAGATAGCACGCACCGGGAGAACGGCGGGTGAAGCAGAAGCGGCGAATTGCGACACGCCCACATTCCACGCACGAGCGCCTCGGGGCCGTGCGTGAGCGGAACGGGGGCGGGCGCCGGCACGGGAGCGCAGCGCAGACGTCCACGCACGGAGACTGAGCACGGACGAGGCCGCGCCGCAGCAGAGGGCAACGAGAAAGAGCGAGGCCGCATCGATGTGGGGGTGGCGGGACAGCGAGGATAGTGGGGGCGGCGAGAGCAGTGAGGGTGGCGTGAACGGCGCAGGCGGTAAGGACGGCGGTAGTGGCGGAGGCGGCGAGGGCGGCGAGGCGGCGGGGGCGGCGAGGCGGCGGGGGCGGCGAGGGCGGCGAGGGCGGTGGGGCGGCGAGGGCGGTGGGGCGGCGAGGGCGGCGAGGGCGGTGAGGGCGACGAGGGCAGCGAGGGCGGCGAGGGCGGCGAGGGCGGCGAGGGCGGTGGGGCGGCGAGGGCGGCGAGGGCGGCGAGGGCGGCGAGGGCGGTGAGGGCGACGAGGGCGACGAGGGCGACGAGGGCGGCGAGGGCGGCGAGGGCGGTGGGGCGGCGAGGGCGGTGGGGCGACGAGGGCAGCGAGGGCGGCGAGGGCGGTGAGGGCGACGAGGGCAGCGAGGGCGGCGAGGGCGGCGAGGACGGCGAGGGCGGCGAGGGCGGCGAGGGCGGCGAGGGCGACGAGGGCGACGAGGGCGGCGAGGGCGGCGAGGGTGGCGTGGGCGGCGTGGGCGGAGGAGTTGGCGAGGGGGAAAGGGGCGGCGAGGGCGGCGAGGCGGCGGGGGCGTATCGGGCCCGGAGGGTGCAAGAGCTGCGGCTGCGGTGGCGGCGGCGGCGGTTTCGACGCGAACCGCTCGCGGCAGCTGGAAGCGAAGCGTTGGCGAGCAGGAGGGGGAGGGGAGAAAAGTGAGGCGTGAGGGGGAGGGGAGGGGAGGGGAGGGGCGGGGCGCCCGCGGCGGAAGGAGCTATTAAACGTGAGAGCGCTCCACCGCAGAGCAGACGCAACAGCGCTCGCAATATTGCCAGACGCGGCGGCCGCGGCGCAGCACGGCGCTGCCTCCGTACGCCCCTCCCCCGCGGCCTCGCACCTCAATAACGCGGTGGGGGGGAGGGAGCGAGGGTGGGAGGGGGCTGCCGGCCTCCTTTTGTAGTAAAAACAGAAAGGCGCTCGAGTCGTTGCGGGAAACGCCTCCCGTGTTTCGAGGAAGATTGGCGAAGCACCACTTTCCCCACTCACCCGCGGCGCATCGGCCTCTCTGGTTCATCCGCTTTGGCGCGCACGCGCTCGGCACTTCTCACCTGCAACACAAACATAATGGCATTAGCTTGTTTCTCCGTGGGGAGCAGCAACGAAGAGGAACGTGTTAGTGAATATCTCCCATACTGAAATATGGAGAAGTTAATAAACCAGTCCACATTGTTTTAGACATAAATAATTAACAATGTACTCGCATTTCACTATCCCATCTCCCATTAATATCTTATTAAATACCATTTTCATTATTGAAAATTGTATTAATATATAGCCTCGAACGTACTCGAACTAAGGTATTTAATTAACATCAATAAATAATGGTTATTCAGCAACTTAATATGCACATTATGTAGAGTATATCCGCGGTGCTCCACATTAACAAGAGCGATAGCGCGTCAGACGAATGAAAATTCCTAAACGAATATGAAGAGTGACTGAGGGAGTATTGGGTTATGACGCGCGATGACCTTAATGACGATGTTTCTCCCCCGCTGTAACATGACATCCGGCACCGACATGCATGTCGGCCCGCGAGAGTCTTTTTTTTCCCTAGCCCCAGCGGGACACCACACTAGCGGGAAGAAAGTCTATGCCCCCGACCGATATTCTGATATGTGACGTAGTGTAGTGCATATTACAGTAAATAAGTATAGATTGTGGAGAGGAAAAGAATGAGCATGGAAAGATCGCGCGCATAATGGTCTGATATTTATGGTTCCGCTATAGCATTCGCCTAGTAAAAAAACCTCGGAAAACCACTAATCAGAGCACCCGGCCGCTAAGAATAACCGCCACACATTTGTTGAATTCGGACCATCTATTTAGCTAAGTTGAAAATTCCTCCCCGCCGGCACCACAAGAGGCCTCTGAGCAAGAGCAGGCGATGAAACGGTTTTGAAGATCGTCTACACCCCTTTGGATACTTACTAGTTTTAGTAACAATCAGTTCCGAGGAACGAACCACTCTTGTTTATAACAATTGATCAACTTCCTCCGATAGTGTGTTTCTTTGGCCGTCAGTGATTCTTGTATCAAAGGGCACAATCTGTATGGAAGATGAAAATATGCGGAATATTCAGAATTGTAGTGGCAAAAAATCATTAAAACTATGAAACGAATAGGATTTTTTATTCATATCAATTTTTAGTTGGATACTTATATTTCAATGTAGTACAAAAATTTATATAAATATAGTTTTCGTTATGTACTTCAATTGGCAAATAAAGATAATGAATTATAATTATCGAATTTTGCGGCAGATAATTATAATAAAATACGGATATTTTTCTTCCAATTTTAACTCGTGGTTTATAATTTAAAACAATGATAAATGAAAATACGTGAAATATTTACTCTTGCTCTTACTCGTATGTAGCTGTTAAATACCTCTCTTATTTTTAAAAATATTGTATATAAAATATAATGTTAATTTAGTATTTGCGTAAGTCATAACATAGTAAAATATTTCATTATTATTAATATTATTGTACCAAATGGATTATTGGATAAGACATAGACATAGCCACTTGGGCTCAGATAATGCTTTTTGATTATGCTGTTTCGAAATGTTCACAAATTTCAAATCTTTCAAACTGAAAGGATGTTTTAACCAAACTTTCATGTCAATAGGCGAACGAAAGTTTCTTTCGCCTATTGACACGAAAGTTTCGAGTTCCACAGTGAAACTCGAAATTACAGAGTTAGACTTTGAATCTTCTCACCAGATGTCTCACTTCTGTTTATTGCGTATGTAGTATCTACATAATTAACCATCGTAATGAATTTAATCAAATTTAGTCATCGCGTGTCGACTATTGTGCACTTCATCCGGATGAAGTCCAGTGGCGAAGCGTCAGGGTAGGCAGACTAAGCTGAGATATCCCTAAGAATCTTGAAGAAGGTGAGAAATATATATTCACTAAAAAAAGAAAATTGTCAATTTATAATGTTGTTTTAGCCAATTAATACCGTGCGAATGCGCACCAAATTAATGTTTCTGTTCTTATGCGCATTCAATGCGAAGTGTCTTTGTCGCCGCCCAGTGCATGGGGCTGGCTGGGGAGTGAGGCTCAGGCCGTTCCGCTTACCATTGGAAGACAGTTTGTTGGCATGGGACAGGGCGCGGGGAAGTGAGCGCGCATTCGCATTGAGTAGCTGGCCCGGTGACTACGGCCAGAAGTAAGGCCGGCCTAACAACTGGGTAAGAAATCTAAACGCCTGCCGGCAGGTGCTCTCTTCACCATAAGCTTGCGTGGAACGTCCGGAAATGTCCACTAGAGGTCATTGAGCAACTTCAAATATCACTACTAACAAAAGTAAAATATTTATTTATTCCAAATTTCAGTATTAGAATTCCTCTGTTGCTAATTCATTAAGTACAATACTGAGAACGTTCACCTTTTTCTCCCACATTATTTAGTATTGGATTAACTTTTAATAAAACAAGATCATTTGAAAAACGTTGATTTTGAGCATTTATGGGTTGGTATCGCGGCGAGTGTTTGAATCTCCCAGTAGTATTGTGTTCTGGAAAGATCAAACAGGATCTGATCAGTATAATTTCATTTCGTAAGTTGACTGAATAGAGTATTTGGGTGAAGGTTGCAAGTGAAATATCGGTGATCTGCAACTGCATGTCGCTGTGTCTCTCTGACAATGAGCACTCTGAAAACAATTAAAGTACGTTTACGTAATTCTAATAACAAACTCTTCAACTTTGCAACTATTTCAATAGAAAAGACATTTCCGTGTAAGTGTTCGCAAGATGCTGTGTTTAAAGAAAGAGTTGATTTTTTTTTCTAACGAAAACCAGACATTCAGAATTGATTTACAAAAAACTGCCAAACAATTTAGATGGCTGCAAACTCTTGGAAATCAGGAGTATACAACAATTATAAACAAGCAGTTCCATTTACAATTTTTTTCAATTCTGCAGTAGGCTTATTCTTGATCTGAATATTGTTGCATGATTGAATAATACATTGAATTATAATTATATTAATTAATTAAAATAATTAATAATAGTTATTATTATTATTACTAAATTTGTAGTCTTCTGATCTCTATCTTCGAAATATTCGAGATTTCACAAATTAAGTATGTGTTTTAACAATATCTTCGTGACTCAGCTTAACCAAAAATTAATCTCACGCTTCGTCACTGATTAAATCTAAAGAAGGTAAAGGTCGTTATACTAATTGGGTAATTCGCTAATTAACTAGATTCAGACATTACCTGTAACATACAAGGAGTGACAAGTGAATAAACGGATGGAGCAACAAATAACATTTAAGTTTTTATAATCCTCAGGAGAATTTCAAGCTCGAGGAATGGGAGACAAGCAAATGCATAGTGCCGAAATCAATGTAAATTGCGAGTGGATTTCTCCGTGAGCGCGTGGAAGCATTTAGGAGACCGATAAAGTTCTCAGGTCTGAGAGGATTACAGAGGGTATGGGTGAGAAACTGAAGCGGCAGCAGAACTAGTTGATGTCGAGGAGATAACCTTTTTTGAGAGGAAGAGGGCGACGGTAAGGGAGGAAGTCAGATAATGAAGGTGGCAGAGAAGATCGGGCAGAGGGGAGGGGTTTACATTAGTGCAATGATCAGGCGACGTCTCACACAGAACAGGGGATGGCAGAGGCTGAACAGCAGGAACACAAGGGAGATGGTTAGTGGAAGGTGGAGAAGGAAAACGAGTGGTGACGATGTCATACCTAACACTCTGAAGTGTTTTTGAGACATCTTTGCAAGATTGATGAGATGACTAAAAGAGGTAGGAATGTAATAAACACTGAGACGACGGCACTGGAGATGAAAAAGTACGAAATTATTTGTTTTCGAAATGAAACGAGAGCATCTAATTAAACGTCACCGTGGCAGAATGTCGAGAACGAGAACATCACGTACAGGTGATGCGGAGACATCAAATATAAATGAAAATAAAATAAATATTAAAAGAAAATAGAGAGAGAGGTTGACGGTCAACCAGTAATTACCTGTACGAAAACGATAAACGCTTGTCACTTGTTCACCTCCTGTCACATTAATGAGCGTGGATCTCCGCAAATGACTGGGAATTTGAAAGCTACGTATTTCGTTCTCCCTAAGTAAATAATGCTGCAGAAAAACTAATTTGTCACCAGAACACGAGTTATCGATTTCCTTCCACACTCCTCCAAAAGCGGGACTGTTGACCTGCAAGTCCTTGAGTCCACAGGGCGACGGAGCCAGACGGCAGAACGGCGCTGCAGAGGGCAGCGGGGCAGTCGGGCGTCGGGGAGCAATAAGGGCGGAAGTGAGCGCCGGTGGCGGCACAGATGGCGGCGACGGCGACTGCGGTGGCGGCGGGGAGAGGGGGAGCTGGAGGTGGCGACGGCAGCTCAGTGGATGGGGAGGTGACGGCGAAGGAGGGGGTGGATGCGAAGGCGACGGCAGAGGGGAAGACGAAGGCGGAGGGGAATGGGAAGGAGAAGGTACGGGTAGTGGCGAAGGGGGAGGGGAGATGTATGTACAGGCGAACGTGGCGGAGGTGGGAGAGGACGTAGAGGGGAAGGCAGCGGCAAAGATAGAGGCAAAGGCGATGGTGGAGGGGGAGGGGAGGTAGATGCCTTGGCGACGGCATCTCAGGTGGAGGGAAAGACGAAGGCGGAGGTAGAGGCGATGGCGAAGGCGGAGGTACAGGTAGAGGCGAAGGTGGCGGCGATGATACAGGCCACGGTTGAAGAGGACGTAGAAGGGAAGGCGACGGCAGCGGAGGGGGAGGCAAAGGCGAAGGCGAAGGGAGGTGGTGGCAAGGGAGGTAAAGGTGGACGCGAAGTCGGTAACGAAGGCGAAGATGGAGTCGAAGGCGACGGGAGCAGTGGAGGTGAAGGTGGCGACGGTGGTACAGGCGAAGCTGTGAGACGCAGAGGGGAAGGCGGCGGTATAGGCAGAGACAGAGGCAATGGTGAAGGCAGAGATGACGGCGTCTGAGGCGTGGGTGGCGGCGTCGTCATTGGCGTTGGCGATAGCGCGGAGCGGAGCGCCGCACGTCCCGCAGCGGCGGATCAACATTACGGGCGACGGGGCGCGGCGGCGGCGGCGCCAAATCCAGTTAGCCGGCGGCGGAAGACGCGCGAGGTTTCCCGGCCAATATCCGCTCCGCAGCCGCCGTGTTAACACGCGGCCGCCGCGCCACCGCGCCGCGCGCCCGCCGCTGCCCGGGGTCGCCCTGGGGGGACGCGCTCCGCGGCAATCGGGGGTGGCCACAGATGCGAGGCCCAGTGATGGATGAAGGCGAATTCCTACACCGAGCGGGGAGGACAGTTCTCAGAGGGATGTATCGCATGTTTTGGAATCCAAGCCTCCATACTCGTATTCGAAACATACTTTCGTACATTCGGAATAAAAATAGGCAAGTTCTTAAAAAGCATAAAAAAACCTATCGCCTGTGTAGAATGACCATGAATGTTATAAAATATTTATCGGTGTAATGTTTATGTTTGATTTAAGAAATTTCGTACCTTTATGGAAACCGATTTTTTTTCGAACAGATCAGAGAAAATTGCTTCTACTACATAGATATAAATTAAATCAACATATATTTGATTAGAAAAGGAGCTGTGAACAGATTGTACCACAATCTCTTAGAAATACCAAATAAAGGTCCATTCATATAGGCGACTAAGGCGTGTATATGTGATTGTGGAGATATTTCAATTTGAAATTTCGGGGAAATTCGATTAACTACGGTGCCGCTTCATCATCACATTTAACGCCGACGCATTAAAATCTATTGGATCAATCAGACGCCGTCATCGACCTCCATCCATCGCACGCCACAACACCACCCGCGACAAAGCCAAGGCGGATTGCGGCAACGAGCGTCGGGTCGCCCTGAACCGTGGCGGCCGCGGAGACGCGACCTGCCCCCCCCTTCCCTCGCCGCTTACAGACGCGACTGCTGAGCGTGTTCCCCTAATTGGCTCTCACTGTCGGCGGCGCTGAACAGCGCTGCGACCCGAGGACGGCGCGGAGCGTCTCCCGGGAGATCCCTCTCAGCGCCGCGCAGCACCGTCCGCCGCAGCTGGCACGCGGCCCCTCCCCCCTCCCCCGCCACGCACCCCGACGCCCCGGCGGCCGCGGCGACTGCACCGCACTCCTCCGAGGAGCGCCCGCCGCACAAAGTGGGCTTGATTAATCTGCCAGCTGGAGATGCGAAATAACGAAATGCTCGGTCCGCGCCGAAGCTGGCTGGCTCGTGGTTCACAGAGAAGTCGCTCGCCTTTCAACAAGGAGGACCGTGGTCGATTCCCAGACAATCTCATGTGAAGAATGTTCCAACAAAACGAGTTTGAGCTGCTTCAGAAGGGTTGGTCCAACCCCTGTGAAGTGTCCTAAACCCTACCCCTATCCTAATTTTTCCCAATCCTGGCTGCTGGGTAGTGACGCAGGAGTGCGTAGGAGAGAGGCGTGTACGCGGAGATGCTACCTGGCGGTCCTCTTGACAACGACTGACCGACTAGGACTTACGACTTATACACATAAAAGTAAAGGAGGATTACTCGTAATAATAATAATAATAATAATAATAATAACTACAACAACTCCACTTAGGGAGTACACGACCTTGCGGTTGATGGTGGAGATTGAGTATCCCCATGAGCCTGAGAGCTAGGTCACTGGTAGCCTAGCTACTGGTAGGGCCTCCCTTGCTGAATAGATTGAAGGTGAGGGTCCGACGAAGAAGTACTCCATTTTGAGGAGAGTGGGAAGTAAGTAGAGAGCGAAGGGCCATGAACCTTTGGACTTCCTGTTATCGGCCCATAGAGGGTACAGGAGAGATACTGGGTTGACAAACCAGCCCACTGATTAGAATGGAGGCCCGAACCTCACATTAGCCAGCAACCGAGGCTACCTTCAGTAGTCAGTGAAAATCCCGTAGGGTTTAGTAATGCCGACTGGCGATCGGAGGGACCCCTTGCTGAGCCCGGCTGGGGGATGTCCCGAGGCCACTGTGGGTCGCAGTAACGGATGGCAGGAAACAACTCAAGGGTTAAGTGTGATCTGTGAACTCGAACTTTCTCCCTGTGAATCTTCACTTAAAACCAGTGAGCAAAATAGATAGAACAAGAAATGTAATGAATCTCAACGTGCCTTGATCTACTAATGTCCCATACCTGCTCAGAGATAATGTCATCTTGTCTACGTCTAGCTATTCTGTGATGTTAGTGACAGGGACCCAGAGCCGGCAGTAGCTCGAAGCCATCGTCAGAGATGGACACGGGATGAATTAAAGGAGGTGATGTGGTGCTTTTACTACGCAAAAGCGAAAAATGGGGGCTCAGAAATATAAGTTTTTAAGATATGGAGGGCGGAACCCAGTTATGGGACTTACTCTAGATTCAAAGAAGCTTGCCAGTCAACGACGTTACATACTCAGAAGTGGAAAATTCACAGCACAAGAACTTGCAGACATTCAGAGAAACGTGGAGTACGTTCTTCGATCGAACTATTCAAAAGACGAACATTTAGAACGATCTAATATTCCTGAAAACGATGGTCTTCTTGAAGGTCCGAAGTAGCGAAAATTCATCTAGCTATGGATCACTCGATAAGGTCATGATGCGGAACCTTCTCCGACGTCAGGTAGAACGAGTTCGTCTACTTACTTTCGAATCTCGTGCACCTTTGAGGAGACTTTACGAAAACGCTAAAGCTAAGAGAGTGATAGAGACAGTGACTTCTACCTTAAATGAGGTTGTACAGACCTCAAGTAGAGATCTAGACATTACCTAAATCAATCATATCCTACATGCAACTGGATATCTAGTACCTCAGATAATTTTGGGGCCAGCAAGGAACACCGACGGCCAGTATCCAGACAGAGTAAACAGCTCCGCACCCCAATGGGCGAAAAGAATTATGAATCAGATGGCCGACACACGGCGTGAAATATCACTCTTAGCCGAGGCAGCTTCTAAATCAAACCACACTTCTAAAGTTCAACAAAAATACTCCATGTTGAACAAAAATACCAAATTGAAAAAGATACCACAAGGCCAATGGTAGCTGAGAAGCTAAATGAGAAAATTCAAGCACTGGCAACGAATTAGACATTAAAAACACAGAGAAGATTTCCTTGTACAAAATCGGTGATTTGAAACTGAGGCGAAGAGATTCAATTGTAATCTGACTAAAAAAACGGCATTTCTGCCCCTCCTTCAGTGAAAAATTGGTCAAGAATCTGGTAAGAAAACAGATTCTACAACAATGACGCATCTTGGCTTCAATCTGAAGTTGATGTTGTAGATAGACTCGTGAAAACAATGGAGCATGTTCACGAATTCTCGGAAAAGGATTTCTTCCAAGCAATTAAGAACATGGGAAACTGGAAATCCCTCGGGATTCATAAGATCCCGATTGATTGAATTAAGAAATAAACAGTAATACATTCTTGTACTGTACTCCAAGTGGTGCGAACATTCACCAAAACTGGTGACATCTGTTGGACTGAGTACGATATTGTACGACCAACAAATTCAAACTGATCGCACGATAGCGGCAAACGAACCGGATATTGTTATCCGGGATTTGGAGAAAAAAATAGTGTCTACTAGTACACAGGGTGTCCCACCAACTATGGACCACTCTCATAACTTTTCAACGGTTCAGGATATCGAAATGCAGTTTTTGCTGAATAATGCAGAATCATGTGGCAAGTAACATGCCGTAGAGAAATTATCTATAATATTTTTAGTTTTCGAGAAATTTAATCATATGTGATTTTTTAAATGGAACTATATATTTTTCTCACCAGCAATGGATGAGAGAAGAATAAAATGATGTATCATGTGCTAGTATGTTGATAGTCATTTGCTTTTAAAATTAGACTTTCTGATACGTGATTTTGAATGAATGGACAATATTTCATGTAGCAGCCCTTGCAACTGTCGCCTTCGGGGAAAATGGCCTTCGCGGCGTCAAGACTGTTGCGTAGAGAGAGAAGACGGAAAGGGGTGGCAATGAGGGATAACAGGCCTAACTACGGCAATCCAGGGTCTTAACACAAAATCACATTAAAAATTACCAATTTTAACGATCAGAATGAGAGATTTTTTCCACTGATGTATCTGCATTTAACTTGTCTTCTTTAGCAATAAACATCATTTTCAAACTTGAGAAAAATGCAACCACAGTCTCTTCGTTAGTAAATTTCATTTTTAATTAAAATGATCATTCGTCCACTTCGCGTTCATACCTCTACTGCTCTTCATAAATGAAAAAGAAAACAGTACACTTCCGTCTTTTGCCGTGTATTTTCAAGTTTGAGGCAGCACATGTCGTCTCGAAGTGAGAAACTCTGCAATCAATATTAGCAGTCGAGACTACAGATGTACATTTGTGTTAAAGTTTAGTAAATTAATATATAGTCCGTTAGTGTAGTCTGATAGTCCGTTAAGTGTGTTACAAAATTTTTATTGATTTGTTCTTTTTGTACGTTTAAATAAGACGTTTATGAAGAGTAAATGGAAAGAGAAAACGTCTATCTCTCTACTATTTGATAAATTAATCAAGATATTACAATAAAAATTTTTAAGCATTCATTCCTTCCCTTCTTTTAAAATGATTGCTGGTTTCTGCCATAACACACTCAGATCGATTTTTGCAAGTTTAAAAAGTACCTTTATTATTATTATTATTCCACTACATCACGACTAAAGATCTTATGAGTCGGCTGAATATAATATAATCGCCCAACGCCCAATGAGGGTTACGAGAGGCGCTGCGTCATTACGAAGACTACTGTAAGCAGTGGTTGGTGCTTGGGAGCGCTCTAAATGTATAATTTAGCAACATAACAATGGTTTATCACTAATAGATACGAAAACTGGGCAGAGAGCCTAAACAATGCTTCTGTGCGCACAGACGCACGCAATAACGATAGCTGCTATGCGCACGAGCGCTATGCGCACAAAATTATGGTGGGTGTTAAAGGTTTAATCTGCCATTTAGAGAAATGAAACGGTCTTATGTACCAACTTCCTCATAATCCGAATTCACTAATTATACAGTGGGTATTTATAGGTATGTAATGGTGAATACGCTTGTTCTTGGCACCAATTTTTGGAAAGAAAACGTCGAAAATGTGTTTGATATCTGCTTCTAAGTTATTGAGGGTTGCGAGTATCATAATTCATAACTTGAGGTGTGCTCTTATTTACGACGGTTTCTTGCACCCACAAAGCGTGCCCATTTCCTTGGAAGAAGCACTCGATGTTACTTACGAGATTTGGTCTCAAAAGTGCGACAGCAAACGATTTGTCGCAAATGTTCTTAGGCGTTTTCTTTGCAAATATTTACTTCGCTTATTTACGAAAACACTGTAATTATAAAAGAATGAGCGATGAAGCGTGGCACAGTGTACACTAGGGGGCGGACATGAATTTGTTTTGTTACGAACAGCGTGATATTCCTTTTTTGCTCATTACAGTTCCTTGTATTTCGAGAAGTCTGTGAGACCCACTAAACCCCTTTTTATTTGCTGTTGGAAGTTTCTTCAGGCTACACGCCTATTCGAAACAGTTTATGATCATTTTCTATTATTTTTTTCTCTTCTATCAGTCTTTTTACGGAGATGCCGAGTTAAACATGTCAGCTCAACATTTTCATTCTCGTGTTCCTTTAAAGAAAGGTATAAAAATATTGAATGAAATCTCAGCAACTTCAGAAAAACAGAAACAAAAGCTCTCTTTTAACAAGAAAGACAGAAAGGTACTAGGTTCCGATAAAAGAAATCACTGCTTAAACAAATAGAATTGATGCGTATTCACGAAATAAAACAGAAGAATACAAGAATGAAAAACAATAAGGACCATTTTTAAAAATTATGACTGAATTGTTTTTTTTACGAATGGAAAATTGAATCTAACGCACCTAAGTGATGGAGTGTAAAGAAAATAGTTTATGTATAAAACGGTGGGACTTAGGAATGTAATTTCGAGGAAGATGATTTCAAATATTGACTTCAACCAATATCGTATATACTACTTGCAAAACGTGTTATGTAAACATCCCTTTCCGGATCAGCCACTTAATCAATCTCAACAAATATGGTGTTTGAAAGCTGGAAATTCCTAATATCGGCATGTATGGTTTACATGTAAGTTATATAAACATTAGTAATAGAAACGTTTTTTGTTGAAATGTTGACATCACGCACAACCAGGCAGTAAGGCGGGTAGTATTGGTGTCAGGCAAGACAGCACGAGGCGAGGACGTGGCAATGACTAGGCTGGGTTTGGACACTTTGGCGTACGGCAGGGCAGAGCAGGTCACGACAGGCCAGACTACGGAAGGGTACACTATACCCAGATTACATTCTTTTTCCAGTCTGAACAAATGAATACGGTAAATAAATATCCAGAGAAATAAAACGATTCCGATTTTAACTCTCATTGCGATTTAATAGTAGCTAGTAGCGATAATTAGAACAATATAATTTTAAAAAAACTAATTGGTTTAATATTGGGGATAGTTTTATTTGTGCTCCCTCCTAAAAATGACGCAAGTGTCACCAACACAACCACTGTACTTTCCCAGAGCAAATTACAGAAATAAAATTGCACACGAAGCACCTCATAATTCATTTCTAGATTTTACGTCATTCTAGAATGTTACTAAACCTCTGCAGACAAAAAGGTGGACAAACTATCTTCGATAATAACTCAACAAAACAAAACGCAAAGATGAACAACGGCGTGGACGTAAGCTGCACATCCAGCGGAATATCACGGCCGACCGTCGCATTTGCTGGCAGCGCATGCGCGGGGAAACCCTGGCCTAAGTCGGCGCACGGCGCAAGCAATAATTCAGCAGGCGCCGCGCCGCGCGTCGGATAAACGGTGATCCGCAGCGGCCAGCGGCGGCGGCGGCGGCGGCGGGGGCGGAGGGCGACGGGGGCGACGGAGGCGGCGGTGGTGGTGGTGGCGGTGTCGCGGGGCAGCAGGCCAATGTGTCATGGGCGGGAGGGAAGGACGGAGGGGAAGAGGAAATGCATGGGAGTAGAATGGAGAGGAAATACAGATACAGGGAGTGTCAAAAAGGAAGGGGAGTGAAATGGGGCAGTTGGTTTGGTCGGAGGATGTGATGGAGAAAGAAAAGGGTAAAGCAGAATGTGAAAAGGTAGAAGAGTGAAAAGGATATGTTGTGAGTAGGTTTAGAGAAATGCAAAGGAGATATAGGATGGCGATTGTACAGGCCCGGATTAGAGCCATCCAGGTCGATTTTTGTGCAAAAAGTAGGAGGGATTACAGAGAAATTCAGAGGAGAGCAGGATTGATAGATGTAAAATCCCTTACATTCCTCTAGAGAGGTTTAATTATTCGGAAACTATTAAACATTTAGATGGGTGACCAAGAAGACACATTTACAATTTTAATAGTTAAAATTGCAATAAAATCTAATGACTTGATTTTTAGTTCCGATTTCGGTATTAATTGAGTATTAAACTTGTTTGCATTATTCTAGTTATCCACAAAGAAAGTTTTATAAAAATACTCCAGTTCATAGATTCTTAATATCGTTTATCTCTGGAGGTTTCATTAATCATTCACAAGTTACAGAAGCCACCGGTTCCTCGTCTTCGCCTCAAAAAGAAAGTCCGTCTCTGAAACTGCAAGTTTCCACGAAGCAAAACAGCGTTTACCCGAAGTACGTAAATTATGAGAAAGCGGTCGCGAACGATCTGGACGAGTGGTTGAGTTAAAGAACGAAACGCGCTCTGGGGACGGGGAACGTCCGCATTCATTCCGTTTGCCACGGAGCGTCCAACCACCTCCGGGCGCAGGTCGCAATTACTCACGGGCGCTCTCTCGCGGGCGACGCCCGATAACGGACGCCCGCCGCGACGCGCTGCGCAGAGCGGACTGCACTTTGCGCCAGGAAAGTACACGCAGCTGTGTACCAGGCGACCGAGAGATCTGGAGATCAATGTATATTTAAAGCACTAAGCGTTTTCGCTTCAAGTGCCCATTTGAGTTTCCTGCTCAACCAAATTTAATAATTGATTTCGTCTTTTTGAAATGGACTCTCACTTAGTCTTATTCAGGGATTCATTTATACACCAAGTATTAATAATATATTAATTTAAACGAATGAACATGACGTTATTTGTTCTTTCCTTCGTTTCGCACTTTGCTGTCCATCGAAAGCAGTCGTATCGTCGACTGGGGCGAGCTAGGCGTAAGCACATACAATTCATGTACATAATTCTACAGCACTTTGCCAGATGACATTAAAGGATTAAATTCGATAGAAAAGTTTGTCCCAATTAAAAATCTTTTTTTCTGCATAACTGTTTCTATACAATTCGAGACTATACCGAGGAAAGGAAAGTATTTATTGTCGAAATCAGTAAAAACTGTATATGAAGTTTCGGGAAGAAGAAGAAGAAGAATATGTGCACGCTTTCTTCAGCTCCAGAATCCCATCCCCGTCTTTTACTATAACTAGTACTTGGATAATGAATCAAGGCACCAACATGCGTGGTTAACAACACGCGCGCGCGGCCCTACTGCTCCCGAACTAGCAAAACGAGAGCTCAATAAAATGAGCGCACAGTGAAGCTACCATTACAGTCCAGAGGATCTATCGCGAACTTGTCCGCCAGAAATTCCACGAGGATCGACAGGGATTTGAAAGCCGTGCTCGGAAATGGATAAACTAGGACAGTAACTGCTAGGGACACTAGCAGTTACGCAAGCAGACGCAACAGGGGATCAGAGGGGTAGTAAAATACAAATGTGAATAGACGCCATTGGGCCTTTTCCAGGGCTAACACTAGGCAACGTACTCGGCCTCTGTTTTGCCGGCCCTTCGAATTTACTCACAAGAACAACTCAATCGGAATTCCAAATTTTCCAAAGAGCTAACTAAAGTTTTAGTAAGAAGAAATTGCCCTTATTGATTCGCCTGTTTTTAAACGCCAGCGTCAAAGCCATATAATTGTAAATGCACTAATTATTATACCCTTGGTCAAAATAGGATTCAGAAAAATAAATGTTTTTCGATCAAAGAAATTTAAATTGTTAAGTACGGAAAAATACAGCCAGAGATTCTACGATTAATACAGTTATAACATTATTACCTAACACTAATGTTGGAACAAATTTAAACTTGTGTCACGCATTATTTACTCGTTCAAAATTCAGCAACTCCTATAGGCACGGAGGAAATGACAGCAATGGCAAGTAATCAATCGGTAGAAAGAGGGGATTCCTTTATCACTCTGTACGTCACAGTCCTCGCCCCTGAGTAGTGATGGCAAATTTTATCAAAACATCGATAGATACATCACTAAGGTTTTCAATGTCCATAAAAATATCGACAAAAAAACGATGTTTAAATATTGATGTTTTAAAACTGATGAAACATTTGGAAGTAAAATGTCCTGGTTCTAATGTAATACATAACACGTCAATATTATTTTAAAGAATATTCAACCTTATATTTTAATGACATCTTAATTTTATAAGCAATGTTCTATGTAGTCAAGGTTCAAATTGCAGTTTACCTTTTTACCACGTGCAAATAATCAAAACACTAGAGAAAGGTTTCACATAGCAAACAGTTTAGTGTCACATATGTTGCAGTTGTCAATGGCTGTTGATTGCGAGCAATTCACAAATAAAAAGGACACTGAAAATTTTATTTATATCATGAGAATGTGTAATGAAAAGTTTCTGCTCGAAAACATCGATGTTTTAAAAACGTCGATTTTTCTGCCATCCCTACCCCTGGGCTTCGGTGCTGCTCTCTCCCACCAAGAGTCCTTAGACAGAGAGTAGCGCAACCTCCGCCATTTAATATTCTCTTTCTCGATAGCTCCACCCGGCAGTAATCGGTAGATAAAGAAACATTATGGCAATTGATGACGTTACGGAGATTTTCAAAAATATATTAATATTATTTGGATAGATTCATGGTTCTCAACACACAGAATATCACACAGATCCAATTCTCCTGACAACTGGATATAAAATGACGGCATCGGTGGAACAATGGAACGCGCTTCTCTCTGTATCTAGGGACTCGAGACAGACTCGGCATCTAGGGACTCCACTCACACCGGCCCACTGTACATAAATGCGCGGCGCAGCGGCTGGGACGGTTTTCGCGGCTGATGGATTGCGGCGCGCACTCGAGCGGCCGCGGGCTCCCAGGGGGCGCCCTCTGCCCCTCCCACCCCTCCCTCCCCTCCCTTCCCCCTCTCACCCCGCCAACGCCCCCACCCGCTCTGACGCGGCGGCCCACGTGCGCAGCTGCCCACGCTGCACTCTGCCAGTATGCACGGGCGCACAGCCACTTCTGCGCCAAATGGGACGTTTGATGAGAACAGTGACGGAGTGCGCTGTTGTTGGCATCTGGGACTTATTGATTTAGCACACGTTCGAATTTCACATGGAGTTTCTAATAAGTGGAATTGAAAATATAGCACGAACAATCATTATAACGATTATAGTTTTATTGTTGATGCAAAGCTATTTTTTAAAATGTGCATTATTCGAAAGATAATGTAATATTGAAAATTTGTATACCTGTTGCGGCAATGGATTTTCTTAACTAGTTAGTATTTTATGAAATAAATCAAGAGTTTAATAATATTAGATTTTTAAAATATTGAAGAGTCGTTAAGTAGTTCCTTTAACTGGCTGGCTTTTAATTCAACACACTGACTTTTTAATTATCTTAATTTTCTTTTCTAGGAAACGTTTTGATTTCTACGTTCTACCAGTACGTATGTTTGTTTGTACTATTTTATTACAAACTTCACAGAATCTCTGAAAATCACAGAATTTCTGAAAAATACGTTTAATGAATGAAAGAATTTTTACCGATAACACGTATTTAAGAGTACTAATATATTATCTTCAATTTTATTTCTCATATATTCGTCGAGAACTGCCTTTCCAATTTTCAATCTTTAGGTCAAAAGTTTGGAATTGAATCTTCCTGAAGCATTTCCATACATACTGTACGCAGAAACTTTCTTTTGATTGGACATTCACTCAATTCGTGGATATTGTCGAATACATTAATATTTTCAATTAGTAATAAATCACTTTCAAGGAAAAATAATTATTATGAAGCTACGAAAAAAAGTTTGAGAGGTGTATAGGTATTTGTCAACTGGACCCACGCATGGAACAGTTGGGAAAATGTCAGCTTCTAATGAAAAATACACGAAATTTTTCAACCGGCAATTCATTCAATTTCCTTCAAAAGAAAAGTCATAACATTAGAGACTGTTCTTTTTCAAAATGATTCTCCCGTCTCAAATCCACGAACCGACATCGCATCTTTTTGTTCCATTCTCAGTATCAGGTTTCGAGTAACCGAATTTGCGAATGCTGCTACTTCTACGAATTGGACCTGCGTGTTTTCCCAGCCGTTTCCGAAGGTGGAGCACCTTGCGACAACTGTGGAAATCCGAAGCCGAGTTGGCGCGGAAGTGAGTCCGCCGCGCCATTCGGGAGCGTTTGGACAAGGCGCCTTCTCGGAAGATTCGGGGGTCCTGCAAATAAGGTCGACTTCGCTCGGGGAATCGCGTTAGGTAGGTAGGAGCTCTCCGAGGATGGGTATTTGGTAATGATAACAGTGATGATGTAGTAAAGAACTTTGGACGTCAAAGTATATTGTAACAGTAAATAAGAACGCATCGTAAACTTTCGTTTCTTTAAGTAAGACATGATGAAATCTGACTTTATGCAATATAAAATAAGCGAAAAATGATAATAGTGCCCTATTTTTGCACAAACGTCATGGAATATCTTCAACCTTGAAAATGCAATGAATATATTACCCTTCGAAAATGTTCAGAGACTGAATTAGCCAGGATTTATTCGACAGATCTGGAATTGTTTATAAAGTACTGCGAACAAATTGATTATTTCTACGATATACAGAAGCCCTCCCCAACTGGCGGGTAACGAAACTGGAAGACCTTATACCGGAGAGAAATCGGCCACGTCTCTGAAACTATTTCACTCTTCAAAACCATAATTTTAAGAGAAAAAACAACCTTTTTTAATAGTTAGAAATGTACATGAAATTCTCACTTTCCAGCAAATCTATCATCTCATAGATATAGTTACGTAACAATAGCTTCTTTTGTGTAATCGCTTGTACAACAACATAGGAATAGCAACAAATATCATTATCATTAAATATCATTAAACGCAATCTATCGTGCATTTCTCGAGTTTTGGAGATGGAAAACTGAAACAAAAATATTTTGAATCAATACGAAATTTTAAAGATCTATATTCTGTTAGCTGAAAACAATCGTGATGAAAAACAATTTTTAAAAAGCGTCTAATACATAAGCTATACATGAAAGAAAAACTTCCCACTCAAGAAGACGAAATATATTTCTGAATTTTCATAATTTTGTTTTATAAAGATACATATTCTATTACTTATTTCACAAATCTGAGGATACAAGAAACAGAATATGCTAAATATGGATATGAAAGAACAACTCGAATATTAATAAAAGTAAATATTGAATTGTAAATATGGTAATAATTACAAAATAATATTTATAATAATAATAATAATAATAATTATTATTATTATTATTATTATTATTATTATTATTATTACTGACAGTGGAGGATAAGGAGAGCCCTTCGAGAACCATGCCCTACCCTAAATTGTCTTTTTGTCTTTTTTTTTTCAAAATGATTCATAATTGCATCACATTCCACGAATATACTACGGTTGGTATGTAAAGCAAACAAATATTTAATTTAATTATTTCAAAAATATTTTTGATGGCCGAACTGAAATCAAACCCGAAAACCTTTTCGTATCATCCTATGACTATTCACATTCTATTTCAGGTCTACAGGTCAGGCAGGTCTTTCAGGTCAGGCAGTCGACTACAGGTAGTCGTCGTGTTAGGACGTGTTTCGGAGCAGCTCCGTAAAGTGAAAGGCCATGGGTTGCGACTTGGCGGTTTACCGCGCCCGCGTGGGCATCTGGGCAGGGCGCCTGTGTGTTTTCCGGGTGGCGAAGGGGCAAGCGGTGCGCGTGCGGTCCGGCGACGGCGTGGCTTTGCTCTGCGCAGCAGTTTTGGCCACTCTTCTTGTGATCGGCGGAGTTGAGCAAAATCCTGGTCCTGCTACTGAATCGTCGGTATCCACGTGCCCCAAATGTGATCGAAGCGAGAGAAGACTTCGGAGACTTGAAGCTGAATTAACCGAAGCCCAGCAGTGCATTAGGAAATTAAGCTTCAAGATCCAGGAGTTGGAGAAGCAAAGTGTCTACGAGCGATCAACGCATTCGAGTACCGAAGCAAACAACACCGTCATTGATGATGAGCCTTATAAGAACAAGGTTAAAGTGCTCGGAGATTCGATGCTACGCCACAGCGGAGGAGTTTGCAAGAAGAAAGAAGCCGACGTTTCTTTCTTTCCAGGGATAAACGTTGTGCAAATGAAATCCGTCGTGGAAAGAGCGCAAGAAAATGAAGCCGTGGAAGTCGTCCTTGTGCACGTGGGTACAAATGTATCGAAGAGGCAACCCATCTTCGACACTGTGAACCAGTGCGTGGAGTTAGGCCGTGCTGTAAAAGAAAATTCAAAAACGCGCGAATTGTTTTATCTGGTGTGATGCAACGCAGAGATGTGCACATCGGTAGGACGTGGCAATTAAATCGAGGGTTACGATGGGCATGCGGAAAGATCGACGGTCATTTCGTAGACCCAAATCACTGGCTGGGGCCAGAAGACCTCGCACGGGATGGTCTTCATCTAAATTTCCGCGGTGCATGGAAGCTGGGCCGCCTGCACGATGAGGTTATTCAGTCATGCTTGCGAGGCAAGTGACTGCACAAAAGAAAGACTGTGGCAGCGGCGGAGAAGACGGCGGCGGCGGTGACGGTGACGGCGGCGGCTTCGTGGGAAGCGCCATCCCGACATATAGTGACTGCTGCGCGGGAGGAGGCGACTGCTGCGCGGGAGGAGGCGACTGCTGCGCGGGAGGAGGCGACTGCTGCGCGGGAGGAGGCGACTGCTGCGCGGGAGGGGTCGATAGCTGCGCGGGATGAAACAACTACTGCGCGGGCGCAGGCACCTAAACAAGACGCAGGGATCCCAAAATCAGACTTGCAGGTGAGGAAAGGCTTCACTAGATTGTTGCAGGTGAACTGCCGTAGTATCATGAATAAGGTAATAGAATTTTGGAATTTAATTGAGGCTTGTGATCCTGATATCGTGATAGGTACAGAATCATGGCTCTCGGATGCGGTAGCGAATTCGGAAATTTTTCGGTCTGATTATATTACGTTTAGGAGAGATCGCGAAACTAGAGGCGGCGGAGTTTTCATTTGCGTGAAAAACACATTAAATGTCGTATCAAATTGGGTTGATAATGTTTTTGAAATGACGGGGTTGAAAATTCATTGTTTAGGAAATATCCTAGAAATAATTGCTTGCTATCGTCCACCGGCTAGTAGTTACGAAATCTTAGGCGCCATACACGAAAGAACTAAAAACATAAATAGCCATCCAGTAGTTATTGCCGGAGATTTAAATCTTCCAGACACTAATTGGAAAGGGTGCGTTTGCGACGGAAATGTGCAGCAACTTGTCAATAGACTTGTTTGGGACAACGGATTAGCGCAGGTAGTAGACCAGCCCACTAGACAGGAAGCGCTTCTAGATATTTGCCTCGTTAGACCGAAAGACTTATTCTTATCGTGCGACGTCATGGAAGGTATAAGTGACCATAAAGCAGTTCTTGTCGACTTGGACTTAAGTACTTCAAGGAAGAGTATTAACGCCGGATTTCCACTGAGGGAATACAAGAAAACGAATGTAGAAGGCCTTCAAAAATACTTAAGAGAACAGTACGAAGGGTTTCTTAGAATAGGAGGGGGGATTGAAGAAATATGGCGAGGATTTAAAAATATTCTTGAAAATGCCGTGCAGACATTTGTGCCGTGCAAATTGTTAAAAAGTAACCCCGATCCAGAATATTATAATGCAAAGATTAGATGCATGAAAAGAAAAACCAGAAAGGCGTTTAGAAACAGACACATTAGTGATAACCATATGTCATTATTTCGAAGTTATTCAAAAGCATTAGAAAAGGAAAAGAAAATTGCGGAAGAACGTCATTTGAAATATATCCTTGATGCGGACGGCAGTAATTGGTCGAAATTTTTTAAGTATGTTCGTAGAAGGAAGGGAAACAAAGATGAAATACCAGTTGTTCGGATAAATAATTCGCAAGTAACTGACGACAGGGAAAAAGCAAACGCTTTTAATGCGTATTTCACGTCGGTATTTCAGCAGAAAACTAACGATACACGGATACCAACGTTATCAGATAGAAATCTATTTTATATCGACGTAAATACTCTACGGAAAAGAATAAAATTAATGAAAAGCGGAAAATCTCGAGGGCCCGATTGTATTTCCACGGATATCATTAAATTAGGCGGTGAGGCTATTCTACCGTATCTAATTAGATTATTAATGTCTCTATCAATAACGCTTGCGTACCGGAAGATTGGAAGTTAGCACTCGTAGTACCTGTTTTTAAAAGCGGTGATAAAACAGTCCTTAGTAACTACAGACCGATAAGTCTCACATCAGTCGTATGCAAACTCATGGAACAATTAATTACTAACTACATCCGGAAAGAATGGGAGGACAAGGAATGGCTGTATCAAGGTCAACACGGTTTCAGGAACGGTTTCTCATGCGAAAGTCAGCTTGTTTCCCTTCTACAGGACCTAGCCGATGAAATTGATAATGGGGGAAGGGTAGACGCGATAGTAATAGATTTTGCTAAAGCTTTTGATGTTGTTCCACACGATCGTCTTGTAAACAAATTAATAGATTCGGGTATAGACACAAGGGTGGTGGCTTGGATAAACGAACTACTACGTGATAGGAAACAAAAGGTTCGAATAGGAAGCTATTTATCAACCTCCGCTAGTGTTACGTCAGGGATTCCACAAGGAAGTGTCATTGGACCTCTCATGTTTCTCGCCTTTGTGAATGACTTGCCAAAACATTTAGCTTCAAATGTAAGACTCTTCGCCGATGACTGTATCATCTATCGGGTTATCAAATCAGAGGACGATGTAGATATTTTGCAGCGAGACACAGACAAATTACACTCCTGGGCAGAAACAAACGGCATGGAAATAAACAGTTCGAAGAGCAAAGCCATCACGTTTGGTAGGGGTCGATGTTATGGTGAAACAGTGTACAAATTGAATAACAATGTCATACCTACAGTTACATCTTGCAAATATTTAGGAATACAGTTAGACAGTAAATTGAGTTGGGAAAATCAAGTAAATTTCGTTGTAGGGAAAGCCTGGAGATCTTTACATTTCGTTATGCGGATTCTAAAGAGGAGTACGGTGAAAAGTAAAGAATTAGCTTATATGTCACTAGTGCGACCCGTGTTAGAATACGGCGCGGTATGCTGGGACCCGTACAGAATATCGCAGCAAGGTAATCTAGAAAGGCTCCAGCGCAGAGCATTAAATTCACTTTCAGGGGTACAAAAAATAAAGGTGCATGGGAGTCACTCGAAAAAAGGCGGATTAACTTGCGACTCTGTGCTATGTACAAAGCATACAAAGATTATCCTGCTTGGGGTGAAATTAATCGTCGTCTAGGAAAACCTACTTACTTCGGTAGAGCGGATCACAAGCACAAAATTAAGACAAGAGTGCAGAAAACGGATGTTGGGAAATTTCATTCACAAACAGAACTATTAGAGACTGGAACAGTTTGCCTGCGACAATCTTTGAACCCTTTCCTCAAAACCTGAGAAAATTTAAAAATAAATTAGTTTCCTAGCTATTCATCTATATTTTATGTCATTGTATTATTGTTAAGTTTCCACTGTTAAATAAGTAGAATTTCCTATTAAGTAATTTGTCTAATTGTTATTATTAGTAGTAGTAGTTGTAGTAGTATTGTCATTATTATTATTATTATTATTATTATTATTATTATTATTATTATTATTATTATTATTATTATTTATATTCGTGTAGTGCAGTGCAGTGCAGTGTTGTGTAGTGGAGGGAAAGAAATGCGAAAGAGATGCATATCAGTTAAGTGTTGTGAAGTGCAGTGCAGTGAAGTGAACTGAAGTGAAGTGGAGTAAAATGAATTGGAGTAAGGTTTGCGCTGTGAAATTATGTACCATTATTCTTAATTATTGTTTTTTTTTTCTAAATCAAGTACTCTCTTGTAATTTAAATATTCTGCCACCAAGTAATGATACTTCATTGCAGAATTAATAATAAATCTAATCTAATTTGAGGGCTTTCTTACAAGAACCAAACAAGTTCAAAATTCCGTATTTTGGGATATTTCACCAAGTTACTCCCTAAAAGTATAATTATCTGCTGGGACATTTCTTTTCGGCAAGAGCCAAATACATTGAAACATACAAGGCGGCGAAGACTCATACATTCATTACTACGCACGTCTACGCTAGGAGGTCTTTGGTAACTCCTGCAAAATCTCAAATTTGGATTAGTTTGGTTCTTTTAAAAAACCCTTCATTTATAGTTAATAAGTTAAAAATAAACATAGAAATTATTTCCTGGAATATTCAAATGAATGAGATTTGAATCTGAATTCTTCGAAGATAATCTGAGAGGTATAAAATATTAATTTAAATTAGAGATATAGAATATTAATTTAAATATGAGATATAGAATATTAATTTAAATTAATATTCTATATCTAATATCCGTAATTTTCAATCAAAATGCAATTCATGTACCACTAAAAATTATTACAATGTAATTCCGTCATTAATGGAACATGATTTAGATTAATAAAGCCAATTCCTGATGTCAATTAAAAATAAGGTCCAAAATAACAATGTCACGAAAAAATTCACGAGGCCAAGATACGAAGCATCAAAAGTCAACGAAAAAGTTTTCATATTAGTAAGTTACAACTGACTTGTATTCATATGGACACAGCACTAATTTCAAAACAGAAACACAAGGGAGTGATGCAAATGGTGCAGATAACAGTGGAGATTTCGACGGCGAGAGTACGGGGAGGGATGGGCTAGTGTAGCAAGCATGGGGGGGAGGGCCTGAAGAGGACTACGATGCACTAGTTTTAAAACGTACGTAGAGGAAACGCTTGGGGAAGATGAGCACTGAAGGAGGTGAGAACGGTGAGGCAACTAGCGAGGACCAGAAGGAGGTCGACCGCCCTGAAAGGAAAAACAGAAAAAGGAAACACCGCCGGGCAGGAAGATGCAGCACGAAAGAAAAGAAAGAGAAGAGGTGACAAGGCCAGATTTGGATGGGAAGGTGTGGCGGTGGAACGATGGCAAAAGTGAGGAAGCAAGGTTGCATTAGAACTGGCAAAAGGCGCCGAAGGCAGTGAAGGCAGTCACGGCAGTGAGAACAGAGGGAGGAAGAGAGTGAGGGGCAGGTAGGGGTAGGTCCGAACGAGGAGACTGACAAGGACAGACGACTAGAGCGTAGGTCAGCGCGAGGGCAAGGGCGTCGGGGTGCACGGCAAGGAGCGGTGGGGAAGGCGTTGGCGTGTCCAGCGCGGCGGGTGCGAGTGAGGGCACGGGGAGTGGGAGGGGAGGGGCGTGGGCGGCGGTGGGAATCCGAAGCGCCTGGCGCGGGTGGCGGGCCGGCACGCAACATTCCTGCGCGCGGCTGATGGAGCCCGCGCCGCCGCCAGCGCCGGCCGCAGTTAAAGGTGATGTGCCGGCCCACGCCAACCGCCCGCACGCCCGCTCTCATGCAACGCCCACCGTATTGCCTTCTGGAATTACTTTGCCGAGCCTGGTGAAATTGCTACAAGAACCTGATTTCATTGTTACCGAGGCAAAAAATCCCTATTCTTCAGACAAAACTATTGAAAAACTACGAATATCGGACGACGTTTTCGACAATGCTAACTCCACGTAATCATCAGTAGAATACCTCATAAGTTAAAAGTTCTATGATGGAGAAGAGCATTACAAGAAGCGTATCATAATGAGAAAGAATCTTACATGCTTTTCTTTGCCAAAACTTTCAGTCCAGATTTTTAATAATTTTTGCCAGGTTTTGCAGCCATTTGCCCCACTGTGAGACGATGGAAACTGACCGCAACACGCAATACACGCTTTTCGTACAGGAGCGACTCGTAGCCTAGCGGCCACGGCGTTATAGGTGAAACGGGTAAATAAAACACATTTCACTGACACTGAGCAAGCACTAAAATTGTTATTGACGGTTGTTCTCCTCATCAACTTCCGGTTGCCGCTGGGCATACTATTTCCATCCGTCATTCAACGTAATGTCGCCTCCCGCGTTCTGTCGGTGGGAGATGCTATTCGCGCACGAATGCGTCACACGTATAACAGAGCCAATCGTGCGGCATCAGTTGACCGTCGCAAGAAACCACGCCCCAGAGAACTTCCCACGCTCAGAGCCGCAGTAGCGTGTTCCCCATTCGACGCCAGATGCTATCTCTGCGCTCAAGGTCGTTTTCTATGCGGTACATCTACAGCTTTCCAATTCTGTGTTGCTACACTGGTCGATCTTCCACTCCACCATTGCATTACCGGTTGAGTTAGCTCAGAGCCAGCATTGTCGCTCTCTGCAGCAACTAATACCTGGAGGTCTTATAGTTCTAGCTCCGACGGTGGCGGATCTTCGTCACTAGCTAAATATATGCTAGTGATATATAGCTATGTTGCTACAGCTACGTTGAATTCAGCGGTCTGGAGGAGAATTCCAGAGGCCGTTTTTCTCATTGGCATTCCCTCCCAGCTTCTCCGAACAACACCAGGCGAATGCCGGAGCAGTACCCTAACAAACGGACTATGCTCAGCGCGCGATCATTCTTTCCTCTATCCCACCCTAGCCTCCCCCCTTACGTACACTTATTTATATTATACTACACTACCAGACAAGTGAGGAGACCAGTCGGGAGCGTAGACCTTGTTCCGACTGAGGCGACGCCCCGTCTGGGGGAGATATCTTGAGGGAGAAATTCCCCTCAAGGCAACGTGTACAACAGCACAGGATCTCGCCAGCCAGCGGGCGAGGAACACAGCCACCTCGCGTGATAAAACATGCACAACACTTACAGGACGAATTACCGCAGCCCGGAAATATTACACGATCAATACACTAATCACCCATCACTCACATCATACGACCATAACCATACCCCACTAAATCATCCAACCATCCATAGAAATGTAAATCAAAGGTG